>JACEII010000077.1:576164-610987 GCA_014332785.1 Antheraea mylitta | reverse complement strand
TTACTTCTTAGACACCTGGTCCTTATCTAAATATCACGATACCTTAATGTAATATAGAATTGTAATAGTTTAAATGTATGTTTTCTTACCATAGAAAAATCGTACAAGCGATGCTGTGCTTACTTCTTCTAAAAACCATGTTTTCTCTGTACATAAAATATATTGGTAAAATAATACGCGAAGAAGATGAAGTCACGGCTATCAGTTAGCATTATATATTTGTATATGCAACGTAATATTATTTTTTTACAGAATAGAATCGTAGGCGGTCAGGAAACGGGTGTGAATGAATACAAGATGATGGCCGGACTTGCGGATGCTAGGATATCCCAGATATACTGTGGGGCTGTTATAATATCAAATAAATATGCCTTGACAGCGGCTCATTGTCTCCTGAAACAAGAAACATCGAACATTGTTCTAATAGTGGGTGAACACAACACAACTACCGGTATAGTATACCTATATTTTTTTTACATAAACATTCTTCTGATACTTCGTTGTAATGTAATACTCACTGTGAGTAGTGATGTGCTCTTTAAGGATGTTTTAAGGATGGACTTTATTGGTATCTCTTTTAATTTTTCTTCAACACTAAATTACTTTGCTAGGCCCTTTATTATTGATTTTATTTTTAGCATAACCGAATATATAGGTGTAGCCTTACATTGTATTTAATTTACACAGTTTGTAAGTTGTTTAAGAACTAGCACTGCGTATCTGTGCTCAAAAGATCACAATCTGGAAATATAAATGAAATTGAAATGTTACTACCACTGTATCAAGTTACTATCATGAATTGTATGCGTATTACACAATGTTCGCGCGATCTTTTATTGATCACTGGTACATATACTCGGGTTTAGGACAGCCACTGTGCAGCCAGGGGGCCTACCCAAGTTGCAAGTTGATTATCGACAACCACTAACGCAAATAGAAAACGGAAAAATTTATGGAGATGACATTCAGATATGTCATCTCTATACATTTTTCCGTTTTCTATTTGCGTTAGTGATTGTCGATAAGCAACTTGGTTAGGCCCCCAGGTTCTTATCAGATCCTGCCAATAAAATACGGCAAAAAGTCGATCAAATTCTTCCGACTCTTCAAACAGTGTGTTTTCCGCGTAAACACAAATCATGACTCGGTATGGCTGTGAATTTCACTTCCATACACTCACCGTTACCCCTCTGAATAAGGCTCAAGCCTGGGTTCAATCCCAGGAAATGACGCCCGCCAACACGCTACTGGCGCGATATAGCGACACTGTAAATTTGTTCTCACTAGCACAACACACACAACACAAATCACCCGTGAGTGCACACACACACACACATACGTAGATACACGTGTGATGTAAGGATTTAGTTTATTATCCTATTTTTTTCGAACTCTAGTTTAACCATGTTGACAGATACAAAATAAATACGAAGTTGTAAGTTAAAAAAAAAATTAAGTGAAAAGAAAATTGCGAAGAAATGTGGCGGTTGCACTGTGTGAGTGTTGCACTGTACTCGTCCGATCACCGAAATCAAGCAACATCGGGCGCGGTCAGTACTTGGATGGGCGACCGCTTGAAAGACCGCATTGCGTTGGCTTTTATTTTTTAATAAAAATGTTTCACTGTAAT
Organism: Antheraea mylitta; assembly: GCA_014332785.1. NCBI lineage: Eukaryota > Metazoa > Arthropoda > Insecta > Lepidoptera > Saturniidae > Antheraea > Antheraea mylitta. The sequence goes on along the minus strand of JACEII010000077.1, from coordinate 609,357 downwards.
ACAAAAGTTTCACTTTTATTGTGCGTCTTTACGACACACACACCTTTTTTAATTGAAAAAATTACTGACCTAGCATCTTCAATTAATTTGTTCCAGGATCTGACACACCAGCTGCGAGAGGTTATGCAATATCCAGATTCATAATACACCCGCAATTCACTGAGTAATTTACTGAGTATAATATCATTTACTAAGTAACTTAGGAATGAACTAACATGAAGAGTTGGTGGTTAAAAACTTATAATTAGAGTTGACAATTTTGTAGAGTTCTCATCAATGTTTTCGGCCGCTCTGAATATAAGGATGGACTTACGCGTTACATAGTCAAGAGTTTAATATAAAACGTAGTTCAATTATTTTTATAGAAATAGAAAATTCGCGTTTATTTATCCTTAAGTTGTATAGACCTTATGTCTCTATACTTACTTTTATAAAGGTAGTCCGGTGAAGCTGTTAAGACCTTGCTAGGTCAATAGCGTAGTCAGTTAAAAAAAAACTTTAATAAAGAAGAAGAGATTGTTTCCTTGAACGCGCTAATCTCAGGAACTACTGGTCCAATTTAAAAACATATTTTTGTGTTAAATAGTTCATTTATCTTTTTTTTTTCTCGAACTGACTACGCTACTACGAACTGACAACTAACTCAAGGGTGCACGGCACACCTCGGCTTGGGCTGTTGCCTGATACGTGCAATTCGCGACCTATCTGAGCTGAACCAAGTTAAGTATTCATACATGTATGAGTTGTTGGAACATATATGTGTACCAAGCATACATACCTTAACAACTCTTATATATATCGTATCGGATAATTTTCTAAACTATTTCAGTTCGATAAGGGAAAGAAACAAAACCCTTCCACTTTTATGTGTAAGCGTGTATGCGTGCACGTGTGTGGGGGTGATATGTGTAATGTTGTTGCAGTGATGTAAGATTTTGTGTCACTGTATCGCGCGAGCAGCGCACTCAAGGGCTCCACGCAGAGGGAACGGACCTACCGACATGAAGTAACAGTGCTTGCATTGTTGCGTTTTGTTCGGTCAGTGAGAGCGCCGGAGACCCATCTCCCTTCCCCTCTCCTCTACCTTCCCCGAGAGGAGACTCTAACCCTCTCCCTTTCTCTCCACTCCCCCAAACACAGGCTGGCAACGCACGTGCGACTCCTCTGGGGTTGCTGGTGTCTATGGATGGCAGTGATCGCTTAACAACAGATGACCCGCCTGTTCGTTTGCTTCCTATGTGATATTAAAAAAAAAGAACCGACCCCATAAGCTTTTCGCCTACAAAAAAAATCTCAAAACTGTTAAATAAGTTTTCAGTTCATAAACTCTGTTGATATATAGTTTTTTTTTTCTCAGATCAAATTATGACTACGACATTGCTTTAGTGGAGACAAAAAATATTATAGAGTTCAACGACAATGTCGGACCTGTCTGCCTGCCTTTCAAATACATAAACACCAACTTTACAGGCTCTAAAGTCACGGTCTTGGGCAAGTATCAAAACCATAAATTAACAGCTGCGTTCAATGTAATTCCCATACGTTAACTTTATTGTTATTCTATTAAAAATAGCCTCTGCCCGTGACTTAGTTCGCGTATTTTGGGCTAACGCGCAGCGGGAGGTCTCAAGAGGAAGAAACCTCAATTTCCAAATATTCATTGGTGCTCCGCGCTAATTGGTTTTAATGTGATAATATATAGCCTATAACCTTCCTCGTTAGATGAGGTATATCACACTGAGAGAATTTTTCAAATCAGACCAGTAATTCCTGAGATTACCCCCTACAACGCCACAAATTCACAAACTTACAAACTTTACCTCTTTATAATATAAGTATAGAATAACATTTAAATGTAATCAATCAATCATAGACTTGAAATAGTTTTCTATAGAAGATGATTGAATTTTACATTTATCCGAACGAAGATTTAGAATACCTACCATCATACTGTGTGTCAATCACGATATCTTCATGTAAGTAGATCGTAAACTTATGGTTTCATTACGAAAATGGTAACGTATAACTCCTACTCGCAAAAACCCTTTTTTTTTACTTTAGACCACTTGGCTGAGCGGTTTTGCATTCCTCGTCAAATTGTCTGTAGAAAACCCATGCTTTCTATACTTTGAATAACGACGAAATAATTGTAATTAGTATCTATTTCTAACTTTGTAATAATACTAATTTATACTAATATTATAAAGAGGTAAAGTTTGTGAGTTTGTGGCGTTGTGTTTTTGTTTTTTTTTTTTTCTCGAATTGACTACGCTATTGACCTGGCAAGGTCTTTACAGCTGCACCGGACTACTAGTGGCGTTGTGAGTTTATGACGTTGTAGGGGGTAATCGCAGGAACTACTAGTTCAATTTGAAAATTTATTCAGTGTTACATAGCTTATTTATCGGGGAAGGTTATATCTATATATCATTACGCTAAAACCAATAGGAGCGGAGCACCAATGAAAAATGTTTTAAAATAGCGATTTTGTTTTTCCTCTTGAGAGCTTCGCGCACTAAATTGCTGGCCAAGGGCTAGTTCTATATGAAATTGTTACTATCAATACTTTTTATAGGTTGGGGCACTCTCTTTTTTGGAGGTCCAATATCCGATGTCCTCATGAAAGTTGATGTCGATGTCATAAGTCAAGCAGTCTGTCGGACGTATGTATCAAATTTAACTGAACGACAACTTTGCACTTATACGCCTGGGAAGGACGCTTGTCAGGTAAGTTTAAGATGTGTCCAAATCTTTTTATTATGTGTATCATTTGCATCGGTTACCATACCATTATTATCTGCCAAGAAATGCGTTTCCTTATTTCGCACATTCTTGATGGTACAAGAAAAAAGAAAAAATAACTACTCATACATGTATGTACTTGCAAATTCCTTAAAAATGCTGCATGCTTTGCAAACGAGCTGCAAAGCAGCTTAGTCAACCCTGAAATCCTAGAAGCTTACTCCTTAACGCTAGCTTACTTGTGCTTAATATGGCCCTCTGCTGTGCCAGTTACAAAGCCCATCCTCAACGAAGTTGTTAGAAGATGAGTGAAAATGGCTATTATATTTAGACAACGCGTCGACCAGCGTAGGTCTTTTGTGAATAAGTAGATGAGAGAAAACATCGTGGATTTTTTTTACGTCATATAGGAGGCAAACAAACAGGCGGGTCACCTGATGTTAAGCGATCACCGCCGTCCATAAACACTAGCAACACCAGGGGAGTCGCAAGTGCGTTGCCAGCCTGTTTTGGGAGGATGGAGAAATGGGCGATGGAGATAGGAGAGGGAAAGGGTAGAGAAAAGGGGAGGGGAGAGGATGGGAAATGGGCCTCCGGTGCTCTCACTGACCGAAAGAAACGCAACAATGCAAGCACTGTTACTTCACGTCGCTTTTCTGTGAGAGGGTAACTAACCCGGTCGATAATTGCTTTAGCGTGGCTCTACTACCAACTATAGTTTATAATTTAAATAATATAAAGAAGTAAAGTTTATGAGTTTGTGACGTTGTGAGGTTGTAGGGTGTAACCTCAGGAACTACTGGTCCAATTTGAAAAATTATTTCAGTGTTATATAGCTTATTTATTGGGAAGGTTATAGGCGATATATCATTATGCTAAGACCAATAGGAACGAAGCACCAATGAAGAATGTTTAAAAACCGATGCTTTTTTCCTCTTGAGAGCTTCTTCTTCGTGTTAGTGTTAGACCACAGTAACTATTCCACGCAGACGATGTTGCGAGCTGAGGCTAGTGAGTAATATAATTGATTGGTGACACTTTTTGAGTCCTTTGTAAAGCCCTAAGTGAGTTAGTGTTATTACTGTATTATTAATTTTCCAGTATGACTCCGGTGGACCTCTTCTATATACTGATCCATCATCCGGCTTACTGTTCAATGTTGGCATCATCAGCTATGGCCGCGCCTGTGCTGCCAGAAACCCAGGAGTTAACACCCGTGTAACCACACTATTAGACTGGATAATAAGATCTACACTGGTTAATTTCTGTAGGAAATAAAAAACAATGGAGATTGCGACACTATTTATTTATATAATAGCAAAATTATTAATTTTTATAATAAGCACTTGAAAAGAGAATATTCAAATAGAAACTAGGATGGATTAAATTTTCTAATTTTACAAGTAGGTACTTGTAAGTGGAAAAGAAGGATCAATAGTTATGTAGTTAAAATAAAAAAAAAACTTTGCAAATAAAATATTAAATTTCATGAATACTAATGTTGTGTAGTTTTATTTCAAGACTAGCTGCTGCCCGCGACTTCATCCGCGTGGAATAGTCACTTTAGGATAACGCTAACACGCAGCGGAAGCTCTAAATAGAAAAACAAAACGATTTTGAAACGTTCTTCATTGGTGCGCCGCTCCTATTCGTCTTAGCGTATTGATATATAACCTGTAACTATCCTCGATAAATGAGCTATTTAACACTGAAATATTTTTAAATCCGATGAATAGTTGCTGAGATTAGCGCGTTCCCTACTAAATAAACAAACCCTCCAGCTTTATAATATTAGTATAGATAATTCTACTCTTCTCTCGTACTTAACTCCAGTCGTCATTCAAATTACAATAACTTTTGATAGAGTAGACCGATTTTAATGAAACATAAAATTAGTTACTCCTTAGAATACGCTTTATGATTTTCTTGTTGAGGTTTTATTGTGAACTCAGTGCTTTAGCAGTGATGGGCGGTCATACAAACATACAGACAAACAGACAGACATTTCTAAAAATGACCGAAATGTATGCTATTACCAACTTATTTCTAGACACCTACAACATTTTTTTTAACGAAAATCAAAAAAAGTACAGACACGTTACAATTATAATCTATACTAATATATAAAGCTGAAGAGTTTGTTTGTTTGTTTGTTTGGTTGAACGCGATAATCTCAAGAACTACAGATCCGATTTAAAGTTTCTTTTAGTGTTGGATAGCTCATTTATCGAGGATGGCTCTAGGCTACATATCATCACGTTAAAACCAAAAGGAGCTGAGCACTAATGAAGAATGTCTCAAAATCGGGCTATTTTGGAAGCTTCCGCTGCGTGTTAATGTCAGTATTATATGCGTTGCCATGGTAACGCGATAACATTCTATCAAAAATATTTTCATGGTTTATTTTGTATTCCTATTAAAAAAGTTTATTCTACGTTAGTTTTGTTTTCGATTTTTAATTATACGTGTTACATTTATATCGCAAACATTTCTTAAGTTTATTTTGTGTTGTTATTCAGAAAGTTTAGTAGTAATAATATTCGTTCAATAAGACAGTCGAAGGAATTAATCCATACAGCCAATTCTGAAGTTGTTAATATAATTAGTTTTCTTCTATGTCCAAGTTAATGTAAAGGTATAAGCGCCGAATCCTCTACATAATATAACGTAATTTTTTATCTTCTTAATCTTCAAGACCATAGAATTAATGCTTCGTGGTTTTATTTTTCATTCATTTCACTTATGCAAAATATACGAAAGATATTATATAATACGCAACCAATTTCTACACGATATAGAATCATGTAACACAATATTATGAAAAAAATATAAAATCCACTACATGACAGACTGAAATGCCGCCAAACACTCTTAAAAAACTCTATTCTACATTAGTTTTGTTGCCAATTTTATATTTGTGATATATTACGTATTTTAAAAGTAAAGTGAGTGTAATTTATATTAAAATAAATTATTTTTGGTGAATACAATCTGTGATGCTACAAACATCAACATTTTTTTTAACTCTGTCGATATGTCTGTTTTTTTATTTGTTCCGGGTAATCTCCGAAACGACTGGACCTACTTGAATGTTTTTTTTTTCTTAGAAATGACTACGCTTAACAGCTTCACCGGATTACAAGTAATATTTGAACGGGAATTTTACGGGCAAATAAGTAGCTAATTAGCTGTTTTATTTAATATTGTTCGATAATGTGTAGCTTTATATTTTCATTATTTTCTTATATAGTGTGAGCACTGAGGGTGATATATAGTTTAAAATTCCATTTATGTGGCTGATCATAATTCCATCCCATTCGATACACTATTAGTATTCACATACATAATATACACGTTACCTTCTACAGTAGATGATGTGCGTGTGATACAAATATTTTTGAAATAGTATTATTATAATTTACACTAGATGTGTAATCACAATTTTAAATTTATTTAATACATTAAAAAAAAACGCGCTCGAAGCCGCGGGTAACAGCTAGTCTTATTATGTATATAGAAGATAAGTTAATGACAACTAAAACAAATGAATGAATATTTGTTAAACTAAATTAATTGACTCCGTTTCTCCAACCAACACAAACGAAATTTTAAATCGTATAAAATATATATATCATGCTTATACTATAGCTGACTTCAAGAAAAGAATTTTTTTTTACTACACTAGTACTTCTACTAGTCGAGATTCGACCATAATTCATTTTAACATTTCCATATCATCGGTAGAAAGTTTGAGGAATAGAAATAGAAAAAAGTGTGTCTACTTATGTACACGCGTTATAAGTTATACTTTTTTGGCGTAACAAGATAACAGTATTTTATTTTATTATAAATGTTTTATCTTTCGCCTTACTCTACGTTTGTAGAAAAAACAACACTAACAATAGAAAAAAGGTATTTAATACATTGACGGTGTTATTACAAAAAAGTTAAACACGTTTTGAACGCTTGCTTTAATTAAAAAGATCTCTCGGTGAATGGTCGCCGTCTTGCTCTTTTGTCTCGCTTTGTTTAGGTTAGGTTACACTTGCGAAAAAAGGATAACGCGATCTTACTCCGGGCGAGCGCGGTGAAATTCGTACGAAACCTTTTTAAACCAAGTATTTAACTTTTTTGTAATAACACCTTTTAATACAAAGAAATACAAACAACAAATACAAAGAAACAAAATGTTGGCTATAGCTAACTTCAGGTGTCGGTTTTTTTGTGTAGGTGCGCGCGCGCGTCGTAATAACTTCAAGGTGTCGGTTTTCGTGACGGCGTGCGCGCGCATCATATCAATTTACTCTCATCATTTTTCCCTAACGTGCCAAAAGAAGTATAACTTCAAAAATTGAGATTAAAACATGATTACATATCATTGCGCGTTTTATTTCACTCGGACTTCAAAATCACTACTCTTAAACAAAATACATTCAAATAAATATAACTTAAAAATTTCCTTCGTCAATTGGTGGTTGCCTTCCAAACTAAAAAATACCAATACACAAAAAACTTAACATAAGACACGCAATCTCCTGTGGAAACTAAACTTAAATATAAATCATAGGACACAGGGATAACAGTTATTGTGCTCCTTGCTACAGATAGATGGCATTACAAACACTGCGGCTGTGCGCGGCAATCGTCCACAACGAATTCAGTTCTCTAGTATTATTGATTTTTCTACACCAGTCTGCACTAACTTCATCCTTTATAATAACATAATTTGACTCGTTAAACTTATATAAATATGTACTAATTTAAATATTTATTCGATGTAATTCAAACGACGTCCGTTCATCACTTAAAATGTCATCGAAGGAATTTATGTTTAGAATGATTTGACGAAGAATATTAAATTTGAGTTCTTTTCATTGTGCATAATTCTTCAGTTTTGTTTAGTGTCATATTTTTTTTTTATTAGCAATGGAAGTGAATTTGATTTCGGAGTGTAAAGTAGAGAGGTAGAATAACTTATAATGCCTAAACGTATACCATTTCACGTCGTTTATGCTACGAGTAAGTAATACATCTTTTATAAAAATATTAGAAGAATATATACACATAGATTATGTCATATCAATGGCTTTATGCCTATTAAATGTATATTATACGATTATTTAATCCGTCCTTTTTTAATTCGTCAACAGAAATGGTCAAATATGTATCTTCTTGTTATTTATATCTGGGAATGTATCAGTTTTATTTATAAATCTTTTATAAAACTTTTAATCACCATTTTTCGCTCTTAAAAATGGGTTTCAATGTATAAATTGTAAGGACCCTATTATTTAGTTTATGTTTTCAAGATTCTATCGAAAATTATGATCGGCAATGATATTTTAGTCACATACAATAGTTACTACTATCCGTTCGCGACGTTTTCGTTCGATCGTTTTTTCCCTGACTTACTTTTCAAATCCGACTACAAAAAAAAACATTTTTCGGGTTAATATATAGCCTATGTATGACACTTACATATAATGTGGCTTTCTTAAGCTTAATAGCTTTTGCGCTCGGCTTCGTACGCGTTGAATATTTACTTTCGGCTTATTAACACGCAGCGGAAGCTCTCAAATGGAAAAGAAACGATTTTGAAACATTCTTCATTGGTGATCCTATTGGTCTTAGCGTGATGATATATATCCTATAGCTTTTCACGATAAATGAGCTCTCTAACACTGAAAGAAGTTTTCAAATCTGAATAGTAGTTCCTGAGATTACCCCTACAACCTCACAAACTCACAAACTTTACCTCTTTATAATATTAATATACGTGTAGCACGTAACTGCACGTGCACACCTGTCTGAATTCCTTTTTATTTACCTCACTCCAGTGGGGATGTTTTACATACGGCAGATAATATTCAAGTACGTTAGACTTTTTCAAAGTCTGAGCTTAATATCGATATCATTAGGTGAGGACAGCACGTATCCAGCATGCGAATTGAATTCGCAAGGGCCAGCGGCGCGGGGTTGGCGGAGCGAGGGGGCTCCGCCCCACGAGCTTTTGTTGCGGCTGTCGTGTGTTACGAGCGTTCACAAACTACAACTATTAGCTCACCATCAACTCATACGTAAGTATTACTGAGTTTACTGACTTTACCAGCCTGGTGCCTTATGTACACGTAGCTTCTTCAAGATATTCGGCTATATAAGCCACTAGCGGGCAAGGTGGACGTTGTCCCGCCTTAATAAAAAAAATCTTGAAGTTAGACATAATCTGTTGATGCTGAATTGTTGTAGACATTATCAAGCCCTATAACTTTTCTCTAGAACACAATCCTATACCTCTCATCGTTAAGGCAGCGTTCTTAAGAAACGTTTTTGTTCAACCGTTTTTTCTTCGACTTACATTGCAAATCCGGCTACCACAATTTTTTTTTACATATTTCAGGTTAATATTATAGCCTATGACACTCACAAATAACGTGGCTTTCTATTGGTAAAATAATCTCCAAAATCGGTTTGGCATATCCAGAGATTTACTCCCTACAACGTCACAAACTCACAAACTTTACCTCTTTATAATATTAGTATAAATATGAGTGAACACCAGCGTCGAAGTTAAACAATCGCTGTGGCCCAAATAGGTCAGGAGGAGCTGATGCTCATTGATGATTAATTGCTGAATATTCTAATGTATTTTTGATATCATCAAAATTTCCATTAACATTTTAAACATAGTTGATACGATAATCGTTTCATTTTAAATCAATCGGCAAGAACTTTCCAGAAAGATTTTATATTGAATTTTTTTTTTTTTTCGAAATGTCTACGCTATTGACCCGGTAAGGTCTTAACAGCTTCACCGGACTACTAAGGCGAGCGCTTAAGGCACTCAGCCGATTCCATTCTGGCAACCAGCTCAAGGGTGCACGGCACACCTCGGCCTGGCTATTGCCTGTTGCATGCAAAATCGCGACCTATCTTAGCTAACCTAGCTAACTATTCATATATGTATGAGTTGTTGAAACGTATATGTGTACCAAGCGTGTGTGGGGGTGATCGTGTAGTGTTGTAGCAGTGATGTATATTTGTGTGTCACCGTATCGCGCAAGCAACGCACTCAAGGGCTCCCTACCGAGGGATCGAACCTAGGCTTGAGCCGCTGCCGTGGGAGGCCTAATCGGGTGTTTATATTGAATTTATTATATGCTCGCGTAACTATTACATAATAACCAGCGTTTGCTCGCGGATTCGTTCGCGTTTATATATATTTCATTTATTTATTTAATCTTTATTATGCTGCGTTATATATATACTGCTGGAAGTTTTCGATAGTCTTTCACACAACCTCTGAACGAATTTTATAAAACTCAAAAGTAATATAACTTATGAATGAGATTAAATCATAGGTTATAATTTATAAACTTAACTAAGCTAATACTTGGTTTAAGTATACCGATAACAGTCAAGTAAGTTTGGAAAATCTTGCTGACTGAGAAATGTTTCCGTGAGCTCATCTCGAAGTTTCCTAATATCACTGTCATCTACTTATATTTTATGATTTTTATAAGCATTATAGACAATTATTACATAAGTAAGTCAATTATTGTGTCTGTACATATGAAACTTAATCAAAATTGTTCAAGCACTTTTAGAGCTTAAAGTCATTGCTGACAATTTTGTAAAATCATATCTATAAATGAATCTAAAAAATAAATTATACGAACAAACAGAATTAGTTCTATTAATATATTCGCGTTAACGTTTATATGTTACTGGTAAATTGCAGCGGCTTGCGTAGAAGTTCTAGTGTCTGGAGGCTTGGTATCTGAAGGCGCAGCTACTCCTTGCGGTGCCACTTACACCAGCGTCGGAAAAGTCACCCTAGCCCGACCAGCACCACAGGCTAGAACGAGAGAACTAAGGTAAAGACAATATGAGGTGTTGATACGAATAAAAAAGTGACATTAGAATATACCACCTAAGTAGTATTGTCATTAAATTTTATATTACAACTAGCTTTTGTCCGCTACCGTTGTCACGTTAATAGCTGCCGTTACACGACACGTTCTTTTCCGCGTGAAAACGCTTTAGCGCGGAAAAGAATGCACGACATAAAGACAATACCAATCCCTTGTGAATTCACGTACACACATTCTGTTTCATCCATCAAAATCAGGCGTGAAAGAGAGTATTGTAAAAAGGAAGCTAATGTAGTACAAGATTTGTCTATATCTCAGGAACCACACTTTTATCTGGATCATATGATTAATTATAACGCGATTAATTGATTATACAATAGTAATATACAGTAAATCGATATTAATCGTGTCATGTACTTGTCTGAAGCCAGCATTTTTGTGTTCCCATTACAGATCAGCAGCACTGCCTGAACCAACTGTAGCACGATTTGTGAAGTTAAAATTGTCTGGGCCTCATCCGCCGGCTAGAGATAATGACCAGGTACATTACTGTCTCTAGCATGGTAACGATCATTCTTACATGGGCCGGGGTATCTTCCTAGGTAGTGGATTTAGATACCGCACAAAATTAATATTGAATACATTATTGTGTAATTGGAATGAAGGCTCACTTTAATTTTTAGCAATGTCATCTTTACAGATGTTCCACTAATTTCCAAATAAATTCCATCAAATATAATACACATTGACTGACCCTGATTTAATAAGATTTTGATATACGTAAAATATTAATGAATACAACTGTTCCTGTTTCCAAAATTATGACATACATACTTATTTTAGGTAGCGTTAATGGCCGTAAACGTGTTAGGGGAAGAAGTAGAAGAGACCGCTAATTTATTAACCGCCATAGCAAAAACAGAGCCAGTATACTCACCATACGATGATTTGGCCTTCGTCATGTACGTTGACAACGAAATAGCTGACCTGGTCAGAAGTCTTGATGCAAAGAAGAGAGCTGCTGTTGCTGGTATGTAAATACTATCATTATAAAATCTTTCAGATGTTTTATTTTTATAAATAAAAATAGCAAACAAGCATGTAGTTCTCCTGATATTTAATGAGTACTGCAGCATACAGCTTTGTACTATAATCTTCAAAAGGATCTTAGTCTACAATCCAGTCCCAACTGGTTCTAAAGTTTCATTTCTAAGTGAATGACTTATTGTATGATTGTATGTTGTCAATCACACTCACTGGACTAAAGCGAACGCTACCTCTTTGCAGAAGTCATATGTGTTACGGTAGTTTTTTCACAATTCAAACATTTGGACAGGATTCACCATTCTTTATTTCTTTTAAATCTATTGCATTGTTTAGTATCAGTGTTACGTGGTTACTTCACGATAGTAACTATAATTTGTAACTCGTCGGTATTTTTATAAATTTGTCCAAATAAATTGAATACAGAGGAGCGGTTTGAATACGCTCGCCGGTTGAAATCCGCTGGATCTGCACTAGCTGCGGCGGGTATACGTATCGGCAGGTGGAGGCTCCGCAAGAGAACTGCTGCGGCTAGAGACGACTTCGAACTAGCACGACGCATGCGCGACAGAATAACTGATGCTCTCGTAGGAGTTAAAGAAGACCCACAACTTTGTAGACTGTTTGAGAAGGAAGGGGTAAGGCAAATCAAATCTATTTTTTTGCTACGGTAGGATGTTTATTTTTTAAAGGTAAATTAAAATATATTATGTACATTTTGATATTAGTTCCATACATTGAACTGAAGTATATATTCAAATCAATAAAAGACGAATTTTACAATTACAATATGGGAGACCGTGTTTCAATTTTAATTTCGCTAATGACAATGTAAAAAAATTACAGCCCGATTTGCGGAACGACTCGTCTATGCCCCAAGAGTATGACTTCTCTCACCACTTGTCTCCGTCAGTAGCAGCCGGATCGCTAAGTCTAGATATACCTTCACCAGTTCCCCCTATAGACTCTAGACCTGACGAGCACCAATTTCTTAACGGCGATGAGGACGATGAAGAAGAAATCCATCACATAGAAAAGGTACATTAACATTAACACATTAAGATTAATGCTGTTTTTATATTTCCTTTTTTTTTAAGAATTCAATAACTGTATTCCTTCTTTACCAGATACCAGCGCCAATTTTATCAGAAGATATCCATCCACAACTCATCAGCCAGCCAGTTCAAGCCGTCCAACCAGTACAAAATGATAAAATAGAAACACATAAGAAAATAGAAGAATATAAGAAAATAGAAGAACATAAGAAGGTAGAAGAAGAAGAATTAAGAAAAGAGACTGATAGCCCACGTAGAAGTATCACTCCAAATGCTGCAAACGGTAAATTGTCAAATATTAATCGATTAACACAATGGGAAATATCTGTTTTCTCTGCCAAGGGCCAAACCTAGTTGAAAATCTCATTTAACTCGCCTTGGCACTACACGACGATATATCATAAAATAAATATTTTTTTTCTATAAAAAAACAATTAAAATGTTCTCTTCGTATAGGTGTGAAGACAACTATTACGAAATACTTTTGCGTGTTACCGACAAAGTTTAACACCATGGTGTTTTTTAAATCTATCTAATACCTTTAAACGAGCAATTCTTGTATATTTTTTATTGTTATATATTGAGGATCTCGGAAACGGCTTCACCGATGTCGAAAAAATGCTAATTTTGTGAGGCGAACCTAACAGCTTATTTTAAATCTAAAATGTTTTTTAAAGCATCAAGCTAGGGTCGGCCGTCCAGGTACTGATATTTATTTGCATTTACTTTTTTTAATAAAAAAAGTCCACTTTAATATATAGTAAGAATTAACAGTCAATATTTGCTAAGTTTTAAATTGATGAAATAAGAACAATTTATAAATAAATGTTCAAGGTTCACTAGTTAGAAGAAGAAATAAAAGTGCAGGTCCAAGATCTACGTATGAAGCTTACGAAGAAAGATTATTACCAGCTTTAAGGCAGTGAGTAACTATGTACTATATTCAATTATTTTTAATATCATACGAGGCAAATGAACAGGCTACACACCTCATGTTTAGTGATCACCGCTATCCATAGACACTTGCAATACCAAGGGTGTCGCAAGTGCGTTATCAACCTGGGTTTGGGGTGGAAGGAAAGGCAAGGGGAGTGGGCCTTGGGTGCTCACACTGATCGAACGAAACGCAACTATGCAAGCACTGTTACTTCACGACGATGTTTCTGTGGGTTGGGTGGTACTACCCCATGTGAGCCTGTAGGTGGTAGAGCCATGCTAAAACCAGTAATAGTTTCAATTACATTATTACATACATTCAATTACAATTTTTTTATCACATAAACGTTTTTTACAGTTTTTTTAAGACACCAAAAGTATTAATACTCAGATATATTGTATAGAACCAACTTATGAAACTACAGAGAAAGTTTGTTGATAGTTTTTAATTAAAATAAAAGTCACGGCTCCTACTTTTTGTTAATAACACTAGTAGGTCCTGAAGAAATCTATCATCCTAAAATACTTTTTATCTTAACAAATTCTGTTTTCAGTTCCCATACAAATGAGTACCTTCGGGAAGCTCGTGAGGAAGAATGCAGCGGTGGCAGTGCAACATCACATGCACGACCTCCTCACAAACTTAACGAAAGGGAGAGAAAGCAAGCTGCTTTACCTATAGTTATCTTTGGTTATCCCCTCGTAAGTAAATCGTATTAGTAATCTTATATAAATCGGCGAACAACAAAAAAACAGCCCACTCTCTTTCTTAACCTTTCTTTATACTTTTTGTAGTCATTAACAAGCTGCCTATATTCCCCTAAATCCTTTACATATGCCTAAACAAAGTTAAGTTCACCTAGCGTTCCCAGTACAGTATAATAATCTCATTTCTAGTAAGAGAAAAGCATCAAATTGATCAGATATTCATCAACTTAAAACTTAACTTCCGTTAAGTCCTTTGTAAGAAATAAGCTAATCTTTTGGTTAATTATCTTAACCCACTATTATAAAACACCTCAGTACTTTAATTCAAATATAATTATAAAGAATTATACTTTCAGGTAGAGAAATTCTTTTCTAAAAATTACTTGGATAAAGAAGAAGGACTTGCTCGTCTTCGCGCTGAAATGAATTCTCCTTCAAACGGCAGCACGAAAACATCACCGAACAAAACCGCTCGAGCAGCTGCCATTCTTCTGCAAAGGGCTCTCAGAGATAAGGTCTTCTCAGTCTACAGTCAAGCAAATGAAGTCGTTAGGGTGCTTTTTCAAGAATTTGTACCTGATAGGTAATATGCACTAACTTTCAATTAAGTTAATACCGTATTTTAAATCAGATCATTCATCTATCCCTTTAATTTCACATTTCTCTAGCAAGGAAAATTTTAAAGAATAGAGTGTTACATCAGCCTCTAAGTGGCTCACTGCAAGATCATAGGGCTCTTCTTGAAGGAAGTTATGGGCATAATTACCACGCTTAGTCCGGTTAAGCTGTAAAGGCGAGGCCAATAGCGTAGTCAATATCGAAAAAACAATGTATACCACGTCAGCCCATGTCGTATTACCGATTTCGAACTTAGAAAAACCTACAATCCTATATCTTTCACATACGGTGATACCACAAGAATATATTTCAGGTTCAAGTTTCCTCATTATATTTCCGTTCACTGTCATTCGATATTGTTACGTATTTAAACTAGTAAATATACGAGAATTGTGAAAAAAAAATTTTTAGTACATGCCAGGGTTTAAACTGAACAACAAACTGACGTTCCATGGATAAATAACTCCAAAGCTTACACTATAAAGACAGTAGACTACATAGTATGTTTGACTTTCCAAATTTTATGAGCACACTTGTCAAACTAATTCTTCGTTGAGATACCTCTTTATATCGTAGTAAATATAAATATATATATTATGTGTAAATATCCCACCTTATTTCTTTATTATATCTTTTTAGAGTTTGTGCTGCAGAAGTTGGACGTTGCTTAGAGAAACTTTTACCTGAATTGCTTCGAGCGTGCGGAGACCCCGCGCCAAGGGTGCACTCGACAGCCCAGCATACAGTACTCACGGTAGCTGAGTGTCCACAAGTAAGGTGAGCGAACTACCATATTCCTCAACTAAACTAAGCTCAACTACTTACTATAAAAATTGTATACGTTTATCTAATCGCGGTCATTAAAACCTAGGTCGCTTTTCCGAAGTAGTGGTAATTTTGACGTTCATTAAGCGCCTTTTTAAAACATTCCTAAATCTTATAAAGTATTTTTGATTTTGAATTTAGCTCTCGATCCATTGTAATAGTAGTAAAATAAACGTATATATGATCAATATAAAATGATTAATTTCAAAGGAACTGTATGAGTTTTACACCTACATTTCGCAAAATAATTGATAGCTCTTAATGTTTGACCTCAATATTTTCTGATGTTAGCTGGCTATAAGCACGAGGTGGTAAACACACTAAACCTCCCTAGGACTGGTATTTATCTACAACTGGCAGAACACACCTATACAATGCTTGGCCAAATATTTTCAACTCCAGGAGGACAACTAGCCAGCCAACCTTAGAAAGAGACTACCAATAAACAAATGATTTTGTCACGATGTTTACCTTCATTGAAAGCTGCGGCTTATTCGTACGGATTCGAATCTACCTTCATCGACGTGGTGTCCGAACAAGTTAACCATTATTTCATGATCACTTCAGATGACAATATTTCAATAGCTTCAGCCATCAGTTATAAACATGCGTCGGTATCAAAAGTGTAATTAATTTTTTATTTTCAGGGCTCTCCACGTTATACCACAACAATTAGTAAGACCTGTGCCTGCGTCCATGCATCCTCGACTAGCGCTCTCCCGTATGCAGATGTTAGAACAGCTCATCTTAACTCATGGGATATCCACTGACAAGAACAGGTCTGGCTTTCGTTGAAATGACTACTGAGTCTAATCTTAAATAGTCTATAGTCTAAAGCCCGAAGTAACTATTGGGATACGGAGAAGTATAGACAGTCATCGTTTTTAAAAGTGCATATTTTAGCATAATGCGATGGTAATGCTTTTTTACTTCTTTAATCGAGTCATTATAAAATAGAGGAGGGGGTGGTAATTTGAAACCCCACTTTGTTTTTTGAGTATTTTAAGAAAACTATTTGACTAATCATCACAAAACTGTTTATACACTCATCAAAAAAGTCTAAGCAACATGTACTAATTTAAATTTTAGGATGGTTCTTCACATTATAACGTATTTTATTTTATTATATATAATATCTTTTGGGTTCTATGATGTAAAAATAACAGCTGTTGTCTTTATAAGTTCTTTTAATAACAGAAATAACAATATTAGAATATACTGTAGAAACTAAGATACATAAGAAACTAAACTTTTTTTTACAAATTGAAATTTCTAAAGAAAATGTATTTATTGTGAAAGAATAGAACAATTTAATACAAAGAATGATCTCCTGTGCTATTCAGAACTTGTCGGCAACGATTATTCATTGAATTAATGAGACTGTTTATGTCATCTTGCGGTATTCGTTCCCAATGGAACTTTAGCAAATCCTTCAGCTGTTGGTTTGTTGTCGCTCCGTCCAAGTCCTTCAAAACAGGTCTCTAGAGCATGTTCCATGCATGCTCGATGGGGTTGAGATCTGGCGATTGTGCAGGCCAGGGCAATACCCGGATGTTCTTCGTTGCAAAGTATTCACTGGTTCGCCGAGCTGTATGTGAACGCGCATTGTCATGCATTAACCAGAATCGGAGCCAAAGGTTTGTGCAAATGGGTAGACATAGGGTCTGAGAATATCCTCAATGTAATTTTCAGCATTCATATTTCCATTTACAAAAACGAGCTCAGTTCGACTTTTCTTCATAATACCCGCCAATAACATAACTGTTGAGCCGCTGTATGGATGAACTTCCTGAACGCACCTGAGCCTTTCAGTATTTCCGGGCCGACGATACACTCGCACCCTTCTTGTATCAGGCTTTAACCCGAATCGCGACTCATCGGAAAACATAATTTTATCCCATTGTTCCTGGGTCCATGTTATGCGTTCTCTACACCATTCATATCGACGAGCGCGATTCCCATGACGTATCGGTGGGCACCTGATTGGGCGTCGAGCTCGTATGTGTACTCATGCAGTCGATTTCGCACAGTTTTAGGACTTACATCAACACCACTTGAAATTTGTAGCTTAACTTATCTCTCGAGCGGGTAACATCGGCTGGCGTCTTGCAGTCAGTTGTATGTACCGCGAGTGGTTGTACTCCTTTTACGGCCTGGATGCTGTTCAGCGGGTTCTCCTGTATTATTGTGGCGCTGCCAAAGACGACAAATAACACTTCTATGAATGTCAAAATGTCGAGATAGCTGAGATTGATTACTTCCCGCTCGCAACATCCCTACAGCTCTTTGCATTTCATCTGCCATCAAATGACGTCGCTTCATGACGTAAAGAATATCTAACAATTCAGTTTTGTCGCTAACTTTATTTAAACGGTTGGTAAAATTATAAAATCAAGACTAAACGTAGCAATTAAAACGCACTTAAATTCAAACAAATTCGCAGTCATTTGAATTTTATGAAAAAACAAAACATAATAAAAAAATTTTTACATCCAGCCAGTATGTCATGAATAACAAAAAAGTTTACTTACCTACGCACTTTATTTGAGTAAATATTTAGAAATTAATTAATATAAATGGAAAATTTTGTAATATCACGCATGTTGCTTAGACTTTTTTGATGTGTGTAGTTTCAGTCTACACATGATTGTGTTAACATAGTTAAGGAGATAGCTAAGGATACATAAAATAGCTAATTTTTAAGCAGCCATGTGTGTAGCTAATATTTAATTTGATTTTATAGCGTAATCTAAAACTAAATAATTGTTTTTACGTTTTTCGTAGCCTCCGTTTTCTAAATTTGGTAATAAAACGTATAATAGGCCTTTTGTATTGTTTATGCCGTTCCCAACTGCGAAAACTGAGAACTGAGAAAAAAGGTATTAAATGCATTGCGGGTCATTTGGAACCCGGATCCATATTACTTGCATCTATCAGGTTCCGAAATCAAAACCTTACTTTGTTACCAAATAATCAAGAAAACAAAACTAGTTCAAATAAATCTTAAAACTTAGCTTAACTTAGCTCTGACAAATTTATGCGTGTATACTCCGTGTAACACCTACTTACTGTATTTACTTTTAGACAGAAACAAAAGTTTTGACAGTATTAGAAAATAAAAATAAAAAACATTTGCAGGTGACACAAAATTTCAAATACTTATGACAGGTCCAAACTCATTACAAATATGGCGTTAATGGTGCGTGCGTAACATTCAATGATATCAGTTCGACATAATTTTATAGGTTTTCAACAGATGTTGTTGTCCGTTCCTGGGATATTAAGGGGTTCCAAATTAGCACCTCTTCCTCTACTGAAGAATAGATGCTCGGGCTAAAAACAAATATTTGAAAATATAATTTATTGTTTAGACTACTGGTTTGCGTTAAGTACTGAAGCAATATGACGTAAACGATGCAACGTTATTGATTGCTATAACCACACGTGTACACAGAATTTACTAGAAAAAAAATTGCCACTTCAAAAACGTAAATCTAGGGGACACCCGGATTTGAACCAGGGACCTATCGATCTGCAGTCGATTGCTCTACCACTGAGCTATATCCCCTATATTAATATTGTCCAAATGATACAGCACGTTCAAAAAACAACAACCGTGTTTGTAATACAAGTTTCCATATTGATCCAAAAAGTGCGTACGTAGGTAGAACTGCTTAATGAAACGGTATAGCTATTTGAGAGTATCGTTTACGTCAGCTCATAATTATAACTTTTGTTATCTGCACGTGTCATTTCCGATGTGCTTCGCATTATTATGAAACAACTGACTGCTGCCCTCGATTTTGTTCACGTCAATACCGTTCTTGATGATTGAGGAACAAACGGGATTTAAATGTAGTGAGTCTTTAATGGTTCTTTATTTTATAATTCACTGTTCTCACGTCTCCTTTATATTTAAACACAATAAAATGTTATTTTTCTATATCGTGCTTAGTGCTAAATTAATCTGAGAGACAGTGGCGTAACTTTACCATCTGGGGCCCGTGGCAAATTCTTTTGATGGGGCCCTATCAGTAAAAATCGTTACGTTGTACTCAGTTTAATTATAATAAACTTCGAGATTCTCAACAAACTCAATTGTATTATGGTCTTTAGTTGTCTCACTTTGGATTTTAACCAGAACTTATAAAGATATACTTTTCAAAAACTTAAAATAAAATGCTCAGGTACAATGTAAAACAATATTTTTGAACTCGCGGCCTCTTGGATCGGGGGCCCTCTTGGGTGGGGGGCCCGTGGCATTTTGCTAGCCCTGCCACCCTATTGTTACGCCACTACTGAGAGATTAATTTGACTGAAATAAATGTAGTATTTTTATACACGGCCTAATACGGAACTCACAAATCAGCGGTTATTCATCAATATTTACAAGTATGTTTTAATTGAAAAATAAATAATAATCGTCACTCAATATAGATAAAGTAGATATATGGGTCATTTACTGGAGAGAATATACCAAAAGAAGTTAATTTATTATCTAAGTACGTGTAACTTTATATAAGGTAAGATGTGTTTACGGCGATTCTAATTAAAACCACAAAAGTCGCTGACTGCCTAATTTTTTGTATCTGTGTTTTTATCTTTGTTAGACATTCAAATTTCTTACAATGTTTCAATTTATTACCCTCGGATCCTATTAGTAATAAGTAGATAATATTTACAAATATGATTTAGCGATGGACAATCGATTGGTAATAAACGCCTTGAAACTACTGCAACGTCCAAATGTGTACATTTTATAGCGGACTGACTGTACGCCGGTTGGCCGAGTGTGGAGCAGCTGGTGTCCAGCATGCAGCAGGATGTGTACGTGCTGCGGCGGAGCGCATACTCCTGGCTGCGTACGAACGCTCGCCACGACTTGTACGCGCACAGTTACCTCCAGATGATGCTGTAACGCGAAGGAACCTCATCTACCGTCATTTATTCCAGCAGTTCGATAGGATTGATATGCAGGTAAAATGCATGTATTATAAATAGCAAACCGGTTAGAAATAATCTCAAACAATAACAAATGATTTTATCGTTTTTCCGATTTAAAAAACACTATCTTATACAAAAACTGTTCAATACTTACTCCTTATATACAGCGCGGCTGGTTAGTTGTCAGTAATATTTTTACATGATCATGATTAATCGATTCTCGTTCTAAATCAATTTAAAAAATGTGCTTAATATTTGTCCTGATTATTTCGAGAAACGCAAAAATGATATATACTCAACATCAGGTGATTTACACAGAAACGAACTGGTGTAAGGAAAGCAATTAATCACACCGAACCGTGCAGTCCCTCCTGCGTCCTGCACCTCGTCTAGCGTCCCACTTCCCTTTGTTCGACCGTGCTGTGTTCTGATGATAAGCGTTTACGTAATGATTAACCTTGAAAGCATCCCTATAATGTTGTTAATTAGACCTAGATCTGTTTTTTTTACATTTAAAAATACAAAAAACTTCCTTATATCGAAGTGTTAGAACAAATTTCAACTTAGATTTTCTTGGTTGTTTATTTAGTATTTGTTTTTATATTACTATCTTATATAATAAATGTGCCCATGAACTACCAAAGCATTGGAGGATGTTAAACTTTAAACGGTCATCATAAGAAGCATAAAAACAAAAAAGACCACAAATGTGGACTCAAGAATATTGATATCTTAAGGTTGAATGTAGTTATTTAAACACATAAGTGACTGGAAATATTCCATCTCAATACGCATAAGTAAGAGTTAGTTTTTATTACTAAAGATCTGTCTCTCCTTAACTTATCATAAAATATGTTTAAATAAAAAATACTAAGAAAAGTATAGAATCTATTATAAATGTTTTAAGAATTTTGAAAAATGTGTTGACACTCATATAATGCACGTACAACTGCACCTAGAACGTAACATAACATAAAAAGTTTTCAAAGTGCCTCATTTCAGTGCACTGTGCCTCTATCAACTCATATATGTTGTACCACACAGTGACTATATAATAGTATTAATTATAGCAACGTAAGAATAATTATATAAATTATTTTAATAGAAAATGCTCAACCAAGCCAGTAATGAGGAACAACTGAATGCTGATCAGATAACTGATAATCAAGATATCGCCAGCGTTGCACCTTCAACTAGAAGCACCGTAAGCGGAATGACGACATCCTTAGGAATGACTTCCTCACTAGGAGCAACTTCTTCGTACAGTCTAAAATCTATGACTTCAAACTCTAGCGCAGTCACTTTAGCCCCTTCGAGTCTTAGCGGAAGCTATACGTCCAAATCGAAAAGCAGTCTTAAGAAATCGCCAACCAAGAGGTACACACCGAGAACTGCCAAGGATCTTGCAAACTATCCAGGTTACAATAAGCTGAGGCTAGATAGCGCTGTTAGCCCGAAACATTCCCCGCGATCATCTGCTTCTGCTACAGAGAAGGTTGGTTTTATTCTAACTCAAAATATTGCTCTTCGAAAACATGAAATGTAATAATAATAAAAAAAAACGATGGGTATACAATATCTTAAATTGTATATACATACATACTTTCTGCTGTGGCTCAGTTATTACATATTGAATTAAAACTATAATAAACTATTTTCAAAATTAAAACATGTCGCCATTTATAATGTATCTATAGAAGTCCATCTTTTCAAGACACTAATCAACATGGTTCATTTAATTTGTAATTGAAAAATATTGAGGCCATCAATCGAAATATAAAATTGGACCAAATTATAAATACCAACTTTCATAAAAATCGGTTAAGTAGTTTCGGGGTTTATTGTGGATAAACATTATGACAGTGATTTTTATATATTAAGACATTGAATTACAAATAATATACGAACATGAAAATATCCGTTAGAAGTAGTCTGTAATCAAATCCTATAAAGAGAATCATTTCAGGTCCACTTCCAAGAGAACCAAGCTCAAAACAACAGTCAAACCGATGTTGTATATCGTCGAACGAATCGTAACATTGAAAACCGGCACTCTATGATCCACTATGACCATGAATCCTCCAAACCACAGCTAAAAGAACGGCCCGTCACCGTTTACGAACCATTACATTTGGATTACAGAGATTCCCCAACTTTAGGCTCCCCTAAAACCTCTAAAAACGATATACAGAGCATGGACTCATTACCAATGGACTCACCGCAGATGTCAAGGAATGATTTAAGGTGTGATTCAGATTGTAGGAGTCTCGATTCTCCGAAAATAAAAGCAGATCATTTCCGGGAAGCTGCGCTGGAGTCCCCAAAGTTGGTAGCTGGTATGAGGAACATGCTTTTAGATGAGAGTAGCCAAATGGATGAAAGCGGGTATTACAGCCCTGGTAAGAACTTTATTTGTCTAATAAATTTGTCTGTTTTTATTTCACTAAATGAAACCTGTTCAAAGGAAGTCCATCAAAAAATTAAAAAAAATATATTACTTAGATAAATTATACTGAGTATTCTTAAAATATAGTACATATTATTACTCCCTAAGCTAATGAATAAAAATAACAATGGTATTTTTGGAATAAGCACCATTATTAAAGTATAGCCTAAATGAACACCTATCTGACACGCTACGATGAGAAATAGTTCAGGGAATGTTGGAGATTTATTAGTTTAACGCACCATACATTAAAAACTTTCATATAGTACTCATCGGAAAAACAACTTCGTAAATTCATGTTGCTAGAAATTTAATAATTCATATCATTCGACAAACGTTGTATTAGACTTATCCTTTACTCCTGTTTACATCTTCATTCGAATTGAAATCAATCTACAGCATCGTTAGAGTCTAGGTGCAGTTCTCATCTTTTCTTTTGGCTGATCGGAGAGAATACCAAGGTAGTGAGTAAAGTTCTTGTTTCTTAGATGTACATCTGAGTCTTTGCCCGGGGTTCCAAATAAAATTATCAAGTAAATTCGAGTAGCCTAATTCTATTTACTTAACAGGTAGAAGGCAACAAGTCTCGAATAATGAACGTCGTCATTACGAAGGCTATGATGGTGGTGGTGATTGCGGGGATTCTTTACCGGAACCTGTCAGTTTACAGTAAGCCATATTTATGAGTATATTTGTATTTGGATGGGATTCTGATAGACGTGAACTGGTCATTCCGGTTGCTATGGACCATGGTGCATGATTATGACTTGATTGTCTTTCAAACTATGAATTCACCGTTGAGATAGGTATTCAGGCAATGCCACGTCGTGAGCTCATCGCGGCCATAGGACCCGATCTCTCGCTCTCGACCGTCATCTGTAGGATGGTCGAGAACGAGACCGAATGGAATTCCGTCGCCTCCTACTGTGAACTGATAATACATTACATATGCGGTATATTATATTTTAATTTTTCGAACTGACTACTATTGACCTATCAAGATCTTAACAGCTTCACCGGACTACTAAGGCGAGCGTTTAAGGCACTCGGACGATTTTATTTGACAATTAGCTCATGGGTGCACGGCATTCCTAGGCTTGGGCTGTTGCCTGACACATGCGAATCGCGACATATCTGAGTTAACCTAAGCTAAGCTAACCATTTATACATATATAAGTTGTTGGAACATATGTGTACCAAGCATACATACCTCAACAATTCCTACATATATTTCGTATTGGATAATTTTCTGAACTATTTTAGTTCGATAAGAGAAAAAAATAAAATCCTTCCACTTTCATGTGTAAGCGTGTGTGGGGGTGATATGTGTAATGTTGTCGCAGTGATGTAAGATTTTGTGTCACTGTATCGCGCTTTATATTTTAATGTTTTACTTAATCATTATAATAATATAAATGATAATCCCAAAGTACGACGTGCACATGGTGTGGTCGAAGAGTTCGCGCTGAGGGTCTGGAGGCGCACTATTGGAGACGATGCGTTGTATTAGCGCGCTGCCCTCATTGTCGCGTCGCGCTCGAAGCCAGGACCTTGCACCTACATTTACTCGGTATGTTAACTTAGTTTATTTTGAATACTTCAAAGTACGTTTCTCAAATGTCATGAGATATTTAAACGCGTAAGGAAACTATAAAACCGATGTGTGTTGTTACTTCACTGTTGTGCTTGCATTGTTGCGTTTCGTTTAGTCAATGAGGGCACCGCAGACCCACCTCTCCTCACCTTCCCCTTCTCCTCTTCCCTCCTCCCAACACAGGCTGGCATCACATTTGCGACTCCCCTGGTGTTGCAAGTGTTTATGGATGGTGGTCATCACTTAACATCAGGTGACCCACCTGTTTGTTTGCCTCCTATGATATATAAAAAAATAACGGAATTTGCCTTTTATTATCATGTTCAGTAAAGTACAACTAAATAAGCACGTTTTTTTAAAATTTGCAAAAAAATTCTTAAATTTTTGTTTGTCCAGCTTTAAGGAGTTATTGAATAATACAGCCTTATAGATAATTTTGCATATCAAATTGTATTTTCAGAGGAATGCTCAATGAGTGAGGGTTGTTGGAAGCCGTGTCCTACTTGTGGAGCCGCATTGCGTATCGACGAGAGTGAATACCACGTGAACTGCGTCCGTGAGTACATTGAAAACATTACCTTTTTATGGCGCTAGAATATGAATTGAACCTTTTTTCATATTTTTTTATTTTATTTTTGACCACCACTCTTTTAGTAGATTATTGCTACCATTGTTGAGTAAGTAATTAAATTACAATTACAATTAAATAATTACAATTAAAATACAAGTTTATTGCGATAATTTCAATGAACTAACAAGATGGTGGCGGTCGTGTTAGAACTTTCCAGGGAGGTTTCCCGTATGTCAGAATGCATGCTCCGTAGAATTATTTCCCATCCACTTCATTTGTGCACAATAACCAAACTATATTACGTAAAACGCCCTCAATATAACTAAATATAGAGCCAAATAAGATTATGAATGACATTCAAAAATACAGTACATACCAGGATCCCGCCAAAAATTTACTTTTTTCATACTTTTCTAAGCTCTAGCGTTGACCATAATCATCTCATTTGATTTTATATCACGATGTGCACTAAAATAGTAAACAAGCTACATATATGTAGAAGGATTTGCTCTCAAGTGCAGATGTGGAATGCTTAGACTACGTACATGCTATACCATATAGTAATTATAATCAGATGAGGTTATTCTATTAAATATAAAAAAAATCAAGTTGTCTAATTAATTTTTTTTTTTTTTTTTGTATTTTACGCAGCCTTGGGACTGGATGAATGGAAATGTCCGTATTGTTTTACCAATATCCTTGCAAGAGATTTGCCGTGGCAAAGGCATCTGATGCAATGCCCAAGGAATCCTAGGTTGACGCAGTCGTCCTAATTCATTATTTTTATAATATTTAGATACCTATACGATTTCGGCTGAAATGATTTCAAAATTAATGATGGATACTGTATAATAGATAATGTACGTAATTAGAATATAATTGAAATAGCATTTTGGCGTATATTTAAAATGTCATTGAGCTACATAATTTTGTATGAATTAATTAAGTATTTGAAATGGCTTACTTTACGATCCTAGACATAACTTATTTATGTTATTGTTATTCATATAGAAATAGCAATCATCAGTCGATTATTAAGAATAGACCTTTTAAAAACTTTGTCAACGAAATTAACGAAATCGCCATGCTGGAAAATGTTCTATTATTATTTATTTAACATGACCCTATCTATTTATCGTATGATATTAACCGTAGACTGTAGAGGCTGTCGATAGATTCTGAATAGGCCAGTATTATATGTCCATTAATAGGTGTATTATTGTATCAGCGTCAACTCTACCGGTCATGTTGCTTTGCTCCGCATATGCATATTCTCATATTCTATCCGGTTAAAATACTCATATCTAAATACATAACGTCAATATTAAAATAACTAGTACTAATTAATTGAGAAACAGTTGTACTGAAATATACAATGTTAACGTTATAACTTTTTACGGTCAGACAATTAAAATGCCGCAGTCTAATTTTGGAAATGTTCGGTCATGCCATCCCTAGAGTGGGCGCTGATACTGCCAAAATCTATTTTTCTTAATCTATTATATTTCTCCATTCCGAGCTTATTCATAATGAAACCAGGCTGCATTTCAGTCTTATAAATAATTTGTCTAGTATAAAATAATTATATTATTGTTTTTATTTTGTTGAATGTAATATAGCTTGCTTCTTTGGTACCTTTTCTAATAACTTTAAATACAAACTACTCTCGTGTTAACAAGAAGCTGTTAATATTAAAATCGTTGATGTTTAATTGTAAATAACGTCAACTTTTTTAATTTTGTATGTAATTTTATACCTAAAATGTTAGGTTCAATTGTTATATTGTAATATAGTTTGTTTAAATGCCATGTGCAATAATAATTAATCGATTTAACAGGTATTTTGTATGTGTACAATTGTATTTATTTGATGTATATATGTTTTTATTATACTATTATAAATTATTCAAATCACTAAGCCTAAACAGATTTACTAATCATATTTGTAGATTAACTATTGCTTTAGATTATACTAGCCCCTGCCCGCGACTTCGTTCGCGTTCTCAAACGGAAAATACATTCCGATTTTGAAACATTTTTCATCTGTGCTCCGCTCCTATTGGTCTTAGCGTGATGATATATAGCATATAACCATGCTCGATGAATGAGCTATACAACACTGAAAGAATTATTCAAATCGGACTAGTAGTTCCTGAGATTACCCCCTACAACGTCACAACATCACAACGTCACAAACTCACAAACTTTACCTCTTTATAATATTATATAGTACAGATTAATGATTTACACACTTTTATGTTACAATTAATTTTAGAATATTATTTATCAGACCTTTTGTCCCCCAGTTATGTAGTTATTTTGGTATATAACATAGTATATATGAGGCTATAATTAATTAAACTGTCTTAAATGAATTACATAATATAAGTGAACAAAGCACGGCTTTTTAGTCCATAACAACCGTCCACCGTATGTTAAACTCCGTCTCTGATGCTCATAGCTTTTTATAATCGTCCACTAACTTAATTTTGATCTTGAATAATATTTAAATAATCACAATTCATCATAATTGAGTACCAACTTACAGGTTTATAACTTCTAGGGAACGCTTAAAAACCTGAAAATGTAGAATATGGTTGTATAACAAAAGTGTAAGCCTAGAATAGCGATTACAAAGGTCGGTTCCATAGAAAGATAACGGTTCCGCTAATTCATTGCATTTATCGTTATGTCATTGTAAAGTGCCCGTCCTAAAGACGGCATCCTAGATATTTCCCCGATACACAAAAATTTTGGAGCAGCATTTTAGCTGTCAAGCTAACAAAATTTGTACGACTGCCAATTTGTAGCTAAAGATCGATTTCTCTTAATTTATTTTTCCTTTTTTTATTCCTCAATATTTTTGTTTGATTCTTTTAGGTATATATATAGCCTTATTTTAAATAATTTTTGAGGAGCGGCTATTTGTTTCTGTTTGATGTATGCAACGGTTATAACAGACGCCGCAATATTTTGGTTGTTAAATTATTCCATTGTTAGTAACTTGAATTTTCAATTGCGCTGAATTAAGTATAATGATGGGGTTATGTAAAAGAAGTAGAAACTTATTAGGTATTTCCTTGCTTTAAAAAATGTGTACCACTGATTATTGATACAGAGCGGTTAATGTTGCCATTTTAAAATTATCTGTCAGAAATATTATAAATACATACGTAATCTCTCTATAATATTGAAGATTAGATATTATATCATATTACAAAGTAGATCATAATTTAATAACGAGTTTGAATCACTATTGTTTTAATCCACTAATTAAGCACAGGATTTCACTACTGTTTTGTATGTTCAATTTGACTATTTATTTTGTAATCGTATTTACTAGTCAAAAGTCAAATGGATTAAAAAAAAGGATAAATAATGTTTAGATTTAAGCAAGTAGTAAAATAGTTTATAGTTGAGTAGAGATTAAATGAAGTAAGACATAATTCATATATTTATTCAGAAATGTATCCGACTTAGTTAATAAAAAAATTCTCAAGCATTTTCAACATATAATTTTTAGAGTGAGTTATATAGTCAATATTTAAATAACCAGCTACGGATTTTATAATTCACCGGCTTGTTTTGTATTTAGAAGTGTATTGACAGTTAATCGCCATTTATTTTAGGTATATATTTTTTAAATCATTAACTAATTTTGATTTAAACGAAGATTGTTTATAAGAATTTGAGAACCTGGGTTACATTTTATAGATGTCGTGTCCATGTCTCCGTAGCTGAATACCTCGTAACAATCTAAATTTTAAAAAAATCAAATAGAAACGAAACACTTTTATATCTTTAAAATGTAGTCCGATAAAGCTGTCAAGACCTTGCTAGGTCAATAGCGTAGTCAGTTCGGGAAAAAAAAATTAAAATATAGATTACATGTAAAATGATAGACACTAAATACGTAGCTTAATTACCGACTTACCGATAATTTATAATTTCCATTGTATGGATAATTATAGTTACGCTTTTGAAGATTAATGATCTATTAGTTTAATTCCTCTAACTTCCCTTATTTTCTGTGTTGATCTAAGGACATTGCGTTGTATTCGTAACCCAGAAGTTATGTAACTTTTTTTTATTGTAGTCCCGTCACAATCAGTTCAGTTTGTTAAAGTTACATGTATGTACTATGTTTTTATGTTGTAAATTTTATTCTGTGTTAAAAAAATATCCATATATAAGATAGATAGTAGTCTAGATAACGCTTTGTAAAATCTTTTACCTACCAATAGAAGTGCTGTTAAAATCGGTTTATCTGGTTCGAACAATTACCCCGGAAAAACTTTAAAATATAAATTTAATGTAAAAATTAATCACTTAAACTGTTTTATAAAACTTTAATAAACATAAATACATTGCCATAGGTATCGAATAGCTATTAAATTAACAATAATGTAGATACCACATCACATTCTGTGATATTGGGTCGAGATGTCGTACTGAATGTGTTTGGGTATGTGGGTAATTTAGTGTTGGACTTAGATATACGAGTAGTTAACCTAACATACGTGAGACAAACGTCACGATAGATTTAAGTCGCTTCTCTGATCAATTTCTCATTAAAGTTTATGGATAAAACAAACCGTTTGTTTGATAAAAACATATAATTCAACTATACATGTATACTTTACAGGATAGAGTTAGTGATTTTAAATAATGGGAAGAATCAACCAATAATTTCAACTATACATGGAACTATTATTCAGTGTTTAGAGCTGGACACTTTCTCTACGTTTTCCCCATATATGACAGTTCCCCTACCTCTACCGTTCATACAAGTGGAGATCTCACGTGACCACAGACTACAGTAAGGCTACTGTAGTAGTAAAACTGACAGCTCGTCTGTGTTGCCACTAAACAATCTCAAGTTCTGTATTTTAAAGCCTCAATCAAATATAGTGAAAGAATAAATACACACGAGTATAGTGACCTCCTTCTTTTTCGAAGTCGGTTAAAAATAATGTTTCGAATATAGAGTTTTGGTAGGTGTTAGAATCAAGCTGAAGCTATTACTTGTTTCAGCATGAATGGTTTGGCTCGCCCGGGGTTCTACCCGGCACAGTAAACCGACCTGAAGTAACAGTGCTTGCATTGTTGCGTTTCGTTCGGTAAGTGAGAGCGCCGAAGGCCCACTTACCCTCCCCTTCCCATTCCTCCTTCTCTTCCTGCCTTCCCAACGACAACAGGCTGGCAACGCACTTGCGACTCCCCTGGTGTTGCAAGTGTCTATGGACGGTGGTGATCACTTAAAACGGGTGACTTATCTGTTCGTTTGCCTCCTATGATATAATAAAAAAAAAAAAACAAATCCAGTACAAGACAGATTTTTGACCATTTTTTCAGGTACTCATTTATGTTACAAGCAGATCCGGTAGTGTCGTTGTCCTAATATGTACATGCTGACAATTTCGCATTATACCTACTGTTTTACTATTTCACGACTTCCTCTCTCTGTTTCGATAGCACCATGCCCTACTATAACGGTTCAAATAAAAACTAAGACCGGTATATTTGACTCCATTAGTACAAAAAAACAAAATTCTATCAAGTGGCAAAGAATGAAAACACATGCACACCGCCATTTTCTATTCATCTCTGTTTGATTACCACAGAACATACTAAATATTATTATTTCTGTTAATGCATTATTAAAAATTATGTTATATATCCTGAAGTCATTAGATGTAAATAACTATAACCATTAAATATAGATAGAATAAATAATTATTCCTAATAATAAGTTTTAATCCATTTGACTAATAATTTTTAAGAAATATTTGAAGTAATCTATGTAATAAATATATTTATTTGGAATGTACGTTGACATCGTTATTGACAAAAGGATATAGTTTGTTTCATATATAACAATCAATCTACAAAGTGCAAGTGCAAAATATGTCCATCACAAGTGTCACCCGTTTAGAAATGACAGAGGACAGTGAATAAAATGTAAACTTAAATAATCAACAAAATGTTTCCAAATCAAGGAGGTACTATGTATTATTATTAAAAAAATATTTTATAGAAAAAAAAGTCATTTGCTTGAAACGGTAAAATGTGTTATAGTCGCCATTAAAGGGGGAATACGCCGCCCCTTAAATGGCCCATACTAACTATGCCACTTATCTTTTAATCTATATTAATTACGCATTTTACGATAATATTTTGAGAGAATTTATACAAAGCCTAACAGACACGTAACACAATAATGTTATTTATAAAAATAAATAAACGAGTATGCCAATGTTTAGAAAAAGTTAGTATTAATGTAACTAATTGGACTGATTATGTATAACAATTTAAAAACATATAAATTGTGATCGCTTGATTCTGTATGCTATTTAATCGTAACTTTTAAGTTAATTATGTGCTTTAGCACATAATTTCAAATGTAACCATTAATAAAGCAAACTAGAAGCGAACTTCAATATTAATCCTTTTGTTTCTTATTTAAGCCTTTTTTTATTGTAGCACAGCAAAATGATTGCACTATGCCTGATGGTAAGCACAGTGCAATCCAAAAATAATAGCGACCACCGATTGACACACTATCCATCGCCGGTCGTCACTATCATGCCGGCCTGCAAAATGCCGGCTTGATAATGGACGACTAATATATAGATGGTATATAGTTGCACAAATGTTGAATCCACAGTATAACATATTGTAAAATGAAATTTAAAACTTTTCGTTTGAAATCTCTCTAAATTATTTCAACAAAATGAAAACAGACGTTTGGAGATTTGTTTGGATATATCTTCTTATTTTATAACCTTTTTTTTTATTCAGCCAATCCCAGTGGGGGATTTGCCCTAAGGCCCAAGAGGCCCAGGCCTAGGGCGGCCAATCGTGACAAAAAATTCACTGTCACAGTGGTGGTTGGTACTTACTACATGGCCTGGGGCCTAGGGCGGCCAAGACTGCAAATCCGCCACTGGCCAATCCTTGATACATGCGTACACTAATTTATTTTGTATTAAATTATTTGTCCTACTGAATTATTGACCTAATTATATGTTGTGTTTACACTATATTTCACTGAGTCAGACTTACTCGGCTTCAATCAATATCAACCACGTGTACTCTGTGAAAAGGAGTGATTCGTTCGAATAATGGTGTTTTTATTATTAGGTATCTATTATAATAACAAAAATAATTTGAAAATGCAAATTAAATACACTTGTAAATAATTTACTATTCAAAATAAAGAGGCGTCAAGGAGCAAGGTATGGAACCCTCTAATGTCCCTATAAGTGTAAATTCAGAGTCGCCATCAATGACACTAATGACACAGTGGTTTGCTTATAATTAAATTATAATCATACTTGCTTATAAGATTACTTAATCTCAGAGATATTAAAGTTTTTTTTAAATAAATACTCAGAGCTTACATTTTTTGTGGTTCGAATTTCACACAGGAGAATTATTAATGCGATACACACATGACTGTAACGAACTAAGTGTGCTTTGAGTTATTAAATATTTGTTAAAATCATATGATTATGTAACTTTTGATATTATTCTTATTTCAATTGATATTACATTTTTATGTTGAACTGACAAAAGTAATGATTAAAAAAAAAGATGTAATATTTGTTTAAAGTTATTGTATATTGTTCCTTTTCTGGGTTAACATATGAACTGTAAAATAACTGTTCTACAGAACGAATAAAAACAGTTTTCTATTTTGAAATTGTAGACGAATAAAAACACCCACAAAAACTTGGTCATCATTCTGAACACTTGCGGTGTTATTACAAAAGTTAAATACGTATTGAATACTTGTTTTAAAAAGGTTTCGTTTTCAATGCACCGCGCTCGCTAATGT
>JACEII010000077.1:558663-576154 GCA_014332785.1 Antheraea mylitta | reverse complement strand
TTGAAGTTCTATTTTACGTATCTTTTAGGCTGCTCTGAACATAATAACACAAAACACAGATTTTGAATAAATGCCGATTTCAAATTCCTATAATAATATTCTAACTTTGTTTTGTATAAAAGTCTAGACTGTATTATGCGCAAGCCCGAGCTTCCGTCTATACTCAGAGCAGACCAAAAGATTAACAAGGTACAAAATAATGTTTTTTAAAGTTTTATTGCATAAACAATGTAGTTATGTGAGGTTTACTAAGAAAGGGAATGTATAAGTAGTCCGGTGAAGCTGTTAAGACCTTACTGGGTCAATAGCGTAGACATTTCGAAAAAAGAAAAAAGGAATGTATATATTACCTAATTCGCAATTGCTTCAATTGTAACCTACTTCGGGCTTAAAATTAACGTTATGAGATTGTTATCGCCAATGTTGCGAATTCGGACAACATAATAAATGATTATTTAAGCTACTCTGAGTTTTTCTTTGTCAACCCTTTTTTTATTATCAAAAGTATCCCTTATACCATATTTAAAATAGCTGTGACCGCGACTTCAGCCGCGTGGAACCTTAAGAAATAAAAAAACGAATAAAATCATCTGAATGTATTAAGTATCTACTTTTTTATCGTACTTAAGTTGCGTCGTCATTAAAACTAAATAACTTTTGATAGAGTGCACCGATTTTAATGAAACCAAAACTAAAAGTTACTCGAAAATATGCATTATGGTTTTATCGTGAACGCAGTACTTTAGCAGTGTCTGTGTTCGTACAAACACACAGACAGACATTCCTAAAAGTGATTGAAATATGTATTTTAGTAATTATTTTAAGTCACTTGCAGCAATGTTTTCATAAAAATGTAAAATCTTATTATATGTATAGTTTTTTTTTCGAACTGACTACGCTATTGACCCAGCAAGGTCTTAACAGCTTCATCGAACTACTATAGTGTATAGTTTGTGGTAGATGCTTACGGTGTTTGACACAAAATGATCTCCACAGTGTCTAATTCAGGGGTGCTCAGAGTTGAACTGCTGACGATCCATCCCCCTCAATATTGTTAGCGTACATTCTAACAAATGAAACTAAAAATCGATCTAAATCAAAATATTTTTTATTCAATTTAGGCCTTGAAAAAGAATTTATGAACGACAATGCTGCCACCGGTTCGGAATACAATCCAGTCATCGAGAAGAACCGGCAAGAAACTCGATCGGGTTTATCTTTTAATAATACTTTTTTTTTTAAATATAATTACAACATAGAAAACATATGAGGTTACATTCGTTTTTGGTGAATAAACACTTCCGGCCTCACTTCCAAATGTCACCATCGTTCACATATTGAATTGATCGACTCAAGTATGCGTGATGCAGGATTGTTGTCAAGTTAGGTGTTGTATAGTTTTTTTTTTATATCATAGGATGCAAACGAATAGGTGGGTCACCTGATGTTAAGTGATCACCACCGTCCATATACTTTCAACACCACGGGAGTCGCAACTGCGTTGCCAGCCTATGTTGTGGGGAGGGGGAGAGGAAAGAGAAGAGGGGAAGATGAGGAAAGGTGGGCCTCCGACGCTCTCACTGACCGAACGAAACGCAACAATGCAAGCACTGTTACTTCACGTTGGTTTTGTGTGGACCGCATGGTAGTACCCAGGGCGAACCGACTCATTCAAGCTGAAGCTAGTAATAAATTCACCGTGTCTCTACCACATAAAACAGAAGTTACTCTCGCTAAAAAAAACAGAAAGTGACGACGGAATCATCCTGATCTGGTTGTGAATCAAATTCATTTTAGTTGCTTATTTACTGCATTTTTTGGTACCTACTAAAACAAAATCTCTAAATACTAAAAATAACGGCATTATTTTCTCGAGATCGACCGTTTGAGCTACCCTGGTCTAATTTGCCTAAATAATTCTGAAACTCCTAAGAGAGAAGTAATGTCTGACAGACATACAGACAAATTATTTTAATACAGAAAATGACTACATCAAAACAATAAAATAGACATTTTTGTATAATTTCGTTTATTATAAAACATATTTATATCTTATACTTTAATGTCAATAAAATATATGCTAAGAATCACGTCCTTCTTCGTCCTTCTTCTCGTTCTGTTCTTCGTCTTGTTGTGTATCTTGTGATGTATCTTCTGCGACAGTCTCCAAATCTTCCTTCTCTATGGCGTCTGCTGCTTCCGCTCCGTTCTCTTGTTCTTCTGCTGCTTTAAATTTATTTACATCTGAAATAACAAACAAGTTACAAATCGATAAATAAATCAATCCATAGACTACATACTTATAGCAAGAATAATCGATATTAATCTAAAATTAATTGATTAATCTTTCCTTTTCTCTGTACATATAATTATTATTTTGTGACAGATATTGTTAAAAATATTTATATAATAGTTTTTTTTTTTTTTTTTAATAGGCTTTGGACATAGTCTTATCCACCAGCCACTAGTAATTTAGTACGGATAAATAATTTTTAATCAATAAAAGGTTGGACGATTAGTTAATCTGGTAGGTGAAACAATTCTGCCATATACGAGAACTTTACGAGGAAAGCGATAAAATTTTACCGCACGGACGCTATATAATTACTGGAGGGAAGCGATATAATAACCGACGGGAAGCGATATAATTACCGTTGGGAAGCGATATAATTACCGATGGTAAGCGATAAAATTAACGGAAGCAAATAATATGCACAATTAGCGGAAGGAAATTATATGCACAATTACCGATGGAAACTATATAATTACCAGAGGTAAAGGATATAATTACCAGAGGAAAGCTATATAGTTACCAGAGGTAAACTTTTTAATTACCGTAAGGAAGCAATATAATTACCGAAGGGAAGCAATGTAATTACCGAAGGGAAGCGATATGATTACCGATGAGACGCGATGTAATTACCGATGGGAAGCGATATGATTACCGATGGGAAGCGATATGATTACCGACGGGAAGCGATATGATCGCCGATGGGAAGCGATGTAATTACCGTTGGGAAGTATATAATTACCGTATTTTGTAGTGTCAGCCCCAAGCAACCGAAGATAATGGACGGTATCGGAGGTGGCGGTGTACGCTCGGAGGGAATGAACTCCGCGCCATCCGACCAGTGTCAGTCGCAAATCCGATTCCTTATCATTGTACTCCAATATACAGCTACCAGTTGCTAGGAATTGAAGAATTAATGTTATAATTGGTATAAAAAAGTCACAGTTTACAAACACTATAAATATATTATTACTATACTAGTATAGTAATATAATAACTAGCCTGTAGGAATATCACTACTGGTCTAAAAACCTCTTTTCAAGATCATAACACAGTAACTTCTGTCGTATTTGTTTAAAGAAGGAATTACTGTGCGGAAACCCAAATATTACAGTGGGTGTTATTTTGCACTTCCGCTTTTTTCTTAATGTCATATAGGATCTGTTGTTAAGCGATCACCGCCGTCCATAGACACTAGCAACCTTAGAGGAGTCGCAAGTGCGTTGCCAGCCTTTATTTGGGGGAATGGAGAGAAAGGGAGAGGAGAGAAGGAAGAGAGAGGAGGGGAGGGGAGATGGCTTGGAATTGATTGACCACTACTAAGTATCACTGCAGCAAAAAGCTATTTTTAGAGGTTTGCGAATGTCGTTAGAATCAAATGTTAACATTAGATTCGATTCAAATCGAATAATTCGAAAAAAATCGATTCATTCGAATAATCCGAAAATTTTCGAATAATTCGCGCATTAATGAAATATCTCTGGATTTTCAGTTGTTTCTGTTTAAGTTCCTTTTAATCGTATATCGAAATATTCTACTTACGAATAATATACTATAATAATAATAAAATATACTTTTCGTTTAAAAATCAATTACTCAGAGAATAGAATTGCTCATTTTCAATATATGTTCATCACTGTAGGTATCATAAAAAAGCTTGTTAGTAACATTGGCAAGACCTTCCGAAAAAAAATTCACCAGAGAGTCATTTTCATCTACTATATTTCAACTGAAATGGAAATACTCGAAAATTTATTAATAATTTAATAGTTTTCGAAATATTCGGGCACTTTTGAATTATTCAATTCGAGTCAATGAATTCCAGGTGGAAGTATATAGTAGTAGTCCGGTGAAGCTGTTAAGACCTGAGTACGTAAATAGCGTAGTCAGTTCGAAAAAAAAAAGTATAAAGTAACATTCACTATAGTATTTTCTACGGTATTTACAATTTCGAACACAAATTCACTAGCCCCATATATTTCCTAGAGATGGTGATACCATAAAAATTTTCTCAGGTTCAGGTTCCTTCATGATCTATTCATTCACATTCATCAGATAGTGTTATCAAATCAAATAATATATATATGTGAATTCTAAATCATTCGCTGGTACAGGTCGGAGCTTTCAACTGCGGATAACACTCAAACAACTTGACTTAATACAGTAAGGAAAAGTCTGGAAAAGTATAGAATGCTCCACAAACAGATATACTAATATTATAAAGAGGTAAAGTTTGCGAAGTTGTAGGGGGTAATATCTGGATCTAATAAACCGATTTTAAGTAGTAATATGCATAAAAGAACAGATTACGACAGGAATTAGCTATGGTATAATGAAAAGATAAAGTATTGCAAATTTGTTCCTTAAGATAATAACTGTTTGTTAATTTTGTTACACAAAATACCAACATTCAACTAGACGCAGGCGCGGTGTGTTTGGCGGCATTTATCAAAGGGCGCTAGGTCGTCGCGTGCCGCCTAACACTAGTATAACGTGCGGCCAACAAAACAATTTAAATCTTATGTTTAAACACATAGGGCTGCAAATGTTTTTGAGTTTTCGTATTATTAATTATTGATGTGAGACACCTATAGACACGGGTAAATCTGATTTTGGCTTGGCGACGTGGCGACGCAAAACACGAACTTTGCACTGTTAACGATGAATAAAAATGAATATTTATGTAATTATATATTTAGGCATATAACTTATACAAAACATTTTACATATTTCACATCTGTCATGCGTCCCGTGACGGCTTAAAATGTATTATTATTGCATTACTATTTTACAAATCGTTTTTATTACTTACCAAAGTCTTTAACTAAATTCTGCGTGTGTTCCGAGAACATCTTGATATCTGGAGGGTTACTCGGATTGTCGTTATGCAGCACCAGTATCAAATCTTCCTTCAGGATGTTCAGTCTTCGCTTCTCTCCTATAAACTGTGATATACTCTGCAAACCCTCTTGTGATAATCTGTAATACAATGCATTATCTACATACTACTAATTGTGTCACCCTTGATTTACAATACCTATTGATAGACCAAGCCGATATTATTGAAATAAGGATTAAATGTTACTCGAAGACCTGCTTTATGATTTTCGTAAAGAGGTTTTTTTATATCATAGGAGGCAAACGAATAGGTGGATCACTTGATGTTAGATGATCATCATCGTCCATAGACGCTTGCAACACCAGGGGAGTCGCAATTGCGTTGCCAGCCTGTGTTGAAGGAGTGTGAGAGTGGGGGAGGAAGGGAAAAGGAGAGGGGAGCGGTGAGAAGATGTGGGCTTCCGGCGTTCTCACTGACCGAACGAAACGCAACAATGCAAGCACTGTCACTTCACGTCCATTTTCTGCGAGAGAGTGGTACTACTCCGGACGAGGCTACCTATTCATGCTGAAACCAGTAATAGCTTCAGCGTGGCTCTACCACTACCACAACTTTTATCTTGATCAATATTTTAGCAGTGATACGTGTTCATACAAACAGACATCTCTAAAAATGATGGAGTGTATTTTGTTACTTTGCTCCAAGTCGCCTGAAACAATTTGATTTACAAAAATCTAAAAACTACAGAGATTTTTAAATTTACATTCTTATTTATTGGTTTAGATAGATATAGGACTATAGGTTATCTATAAAAAAACACATAAGCTGTTGAATTTCCAAATAACTAAAAACAAAGTTCTATAATAATTTAATCACAATACTCAAATTCGAGTTTTTGGCGGGATTTTAGTCTGTCATGTAGTGGATTTTACATTTTATTCATAATCTTGTGTTGATGTCTATATTTTGTAAATTTGGTGGTGATTTATGTAATATAGTTAGTTTATTGTGCATAAGTGAAGTGAATAAAAAATTATACCACGGAGCATGAAATTCTGAGATGCCTCAAAAACTCCCTGGAAAGTTGTAACAAGTTCTAACAGCCATTTTGTTCAATGTTCCAGACATTGAAGTAATCACACGACAATTGTAATATGATTACTTACATGACAATGGCAGTAATACCCTGAAAGATTGGTTGCCAAAAAAGACACTCAAATTCAACTTCAAGTATGGTGCTATTATTTAAAACAAATTATAAGACAAATACATACCTGAATGGACATACCATATTCTTATTGTCACACCTCACAAAAGTCTTAACACCGGTGTTAATAATCTTGATACTTGAGTCATTCTTCTGAACTATATCTTTCACGGTCCGCGACACCATATATATATTTTTCTTCTTTCCAACATGACACCTTGTTAACAGGCAAGTTGCATCAAAATCTTCTTTTAAACCGTAAAACTCTTTTATCGATGGGAAAACGTCTTCCGTTTCTCCGGAGAAGAATACAAAAGGGTCTTCTCTATAACCACCCATTCTTCTTCTCTTCTTCGGAGGTTCCTTCTTCTCTTCTGTTACTTTTACTTCTGACGTCTCCAGTTTCTTCTCTTCTTTCTCCCAGGGAAGGGGAGAAGTTTTCTCAAAGACTGCGACGAAAAAGCCACCAGTGTCTTGGTGGTGAGGTAAAATTCTTATACTGAAAACAATCATCATTCAATAAAACAAAATCCTCCGCCACGTCTGTCCGCAATAAAGTCAAAAGCTTCCCTATCTTCTCAAAAAATCTCTGTTTCAACAAAATATAAGTAAACAATTTAAAAACATACCATCTGTCTAAATGATACTTGTCGACTTCATCCGGATGTGGTGGAAACATCTGTGGTCGGACCACGGTTTGCCACTTCTCCGGGACATCTTCATACTTATCGTAGAACACCATGTCTTTAGAAGCTGGCCGCCAGTGTGTCATACCTTGTAATCAAAATAACTTCAATAACTCTTAATGATAACCTTCAACTGAGTTTTGAGAACACAATAATAAGTGATCACATAATACATGGTGATCACATAGTACATGATGACCACACAATATATGATGATCCCGTTATAGAGGTGATAAGATAATATCGCTCCTTTATTGTTTTTTAAGTTTTCATTAGAAAGTAAATTGCGAGAATAATACAGCTTTTCTTATTTAACCGTGTGAAAAACTCAGTCTCCAAAGATAGATAACAAAGTGAAGTAAAAATATATATGTCCTTACTTCAGTAAAAGTAATTATTAAAGCAATTAACTTATTTAAAGAATACATTAATTCATGTTTAAGTAATTTTATTTTTAAAAATGTATCTAGTTTACGTAATTGTATTAATAAAAGTGTATTAATTATGCTGTTACTTCGTCTGTATGGAAATGATTTTATAAGAAATTAAAAAAATATCTGATTAAACTACAGGCTTTTATTGAACTGTGATATTTTCTACAACAACCAAATATCAATATAATTACACTACTTATCCCCAATTTTAGAATTGACTTGAAGCACTTCATTAGTTTTTAAAATAAATGAAAGTCGAATGTTAGTAGGTGGTAGAGCCACACTGAAGCTATAATTGGCTTCAGCATGAATATGTTGGCTTGTCAATATAGTCTGGCAACGCACCTGCAACTCCTCTGGTGTTGCAAGTGTCTATGCATGGTGGTGATCATCTAACACCAGATGACCCACCAGTTCGTTTGCAGCGTATGATATACAAATAATGTGTAAACATGACCAAACTTGTACGCATTTTCGTACGAAGTCGAATTTTTCAGTTCTGTTTTGATTAAAGTTGCGACATGTTGACCTCATAATACATGATGATTACATAACACATGACAGTTCAACTGGCGAACTAATTTCGAAATCACTTTACATTCTTACCCTCATTACACCTAAATACTAGATCACTATCTACATAATAAAAGCTAACTGTGCTGTATACACTAGCCGCTGAAGCTGTAAAAGCCCGTCAGGCTGATAGCGTAATCAGTTCAAAAAAAATATCAACCAAAATAGCAAAAGTACCTTTTTATTCAATTTAAGCCCTTACAAGACGCTTATGCACGGCAAAACTACCACGTGTTCGCTCAAACAACCCAGTCATGGAAAAGAACTAACATAAATCTCGATCTGGTTTATTTTTTAACATATACATATTTCCAATACATTGCATGTTACAATGGTCTTTAGAGGTTACACAGGGAGGAGTCAGTTCCAGATATCACCATTGTTCACATATCCATTTACTCTAAAGTAGTCTTTTGAAAAGAAAGCCGGCTTAACATGGCGGTTAAACTTACAGTCCGGCAAATCGGTAATAAACTTTGGGACTTAGTTATGAAACCTATAACTATTACCGAAAAAACTATTACTGGTTTTACTAAACAAATAACATGAGAACCATACACGATTTTTTGGCGGGATTTTAGTCTGTCATGTAGTGGATTTTATATTTTATTCATAATCTTGTGTTATTCGACTCTATATTTCGTAAAATTGGTGGTATTTTATGTAATATAGTTTGGTTATTGTGCATAAGTGAAGTGAATGGGAAATAATACCACGGACCATTAATTTTGAAATGCCACAAAAAAATTGCCTGCAGTGTTCTAACAAGGGAGCCACCATCTTGTTGGAACATTGAAATAATCACATGAAACTTATTGTGTAACATAATCTCGATTGAAACAAAACATTGACATTGGCAAATGCTTCTGCGGAGCCAAAACAAGAAAAAGAAGAAGAGAAGTATACACTGACCTTTCAAATGTTTCAGTCCCGGCAGCATGTCCTCGACATGACAGAGCTGAAGACTGCCTTCAGCCTCTTTGAGGACTCTGTGCACCACCGCTTCATTTTCCACCGGATTGAAGGAGCACGTGGAGTAGACGAGACGTCCGCCCAGAGACAGGAGTTCACACCCTCGCTTCAGAATCCGATATTGTATTCTGACCAAAGAAAGAAAAACTTAACAGTAGTTCTGTGAAGCTGTTAAGACCTTGCAGATCAATAGCGTAGTCAGTTCGAGAAAAAACAAAACACCTATTACATATATTTGACGTCAAATAATGATAACTGCCAAACCTTTATATATAATACTAGCCTTTGCCCGCGACTTCGTTCGCGTGGAATAGTTACTTTGGGCTAACTCTAACAAGTACGGGAATCTCTCAAGAGGAAAAAAAAAGATTTTGAAAGATTTTTCATTGGTGCTCCGCTCCTATTGACCTTA
The DNA here is from genome assembly GCA_014332785.1 of Antheraea mylitta. Classification (NCBI taxonomy): domain Eukaryota; kingdom Metazoa; phylum Arthropoda; class Insecta; order Lepidoptera; family Saturniidae; genus Antheraea; species Antheraea mylitta. The sequence goes on along the minus strand of JACEII010000077.1, from coordinate 566,741 downwards.
GCGTGATGATATATAACCTTGCTTTATAAATGAGCTATATAACACTGAAATAGTTTTTCAAAACGGACCAGTAGTTCCTAAGATTACCCCCCACAATGTCACAAACTTTACCTCTTTATAATATTAGTATAGATCAGAGTTTCCCAACCTTTTTAGGCCATGCCCCACCTTAACATTTCTAAAAATTTTATACTAACGCCATACATAATTTTTGACCTTTAAGGATTATTTTATTCCCTTAAGAAATATAAACGGTAAGTTTTAGGAAGAAATCACTATGAAATTGTTATCAAAACATCGTAAGTAAAATTTCAAAACATATAATGAAAAACTTACTTGACGGCCCCAATTACCCAGTTGATATGTTGGTAGCGTCAAAATTACACCTGATAATCATTTACAGATTTTTTTAAAATTCTCCTTTTATAAATTTGCCACCAATATATAGCAATGCATTTAAATAACGCAAAGAGAAAGAGTTAAGGTTGCGTCCAGTCCATTTTTAAATTGCCCCCCTTGAATATCAAATTGCCCCCCTGTGGTCGTGGATCCCACGTCAAACACTGAATTAACCCATTTTGATTTAATTAACGTTTTTATTCTATGCATAAAGAATAACACAGTTTTCAATAAGCTCATTTGTTATGAGAAGCCTTTTGTATTTTTATAGTGAATTTTGTCCACTTATCCTCTACATGTATTCAACAAAATTCACACTTTAAGCGATTTTTATATAACACCCTATATTCACACATCTACCGCTTTCATTTTTTTTATGTAATATAGGAGGCAAACGAACAGGCGGGTCACCTGATGTTAAGCGATCACCGCCGTTCATACATACTAGCAACACCAGAGGAGTCGCAAGTGCGTTGGCAGCCTGTGTTTTAGACGGTTGGAAATGGGCGATGGGAATAGGAGAAGGAAGGGAAGAGAAGAGGGGAGAGGATGAGAAATGGGCCTCCGGCGTTTTCACTGACCAAACGAAGCGCAACAATGCAAACGGTGTTACTTCACGTCGATTTTCTGTGGGTCGGACGGTACTACCCCGAACGAGCTGACCCATTGATGCTAAAACTAATAATAGCTTCAGCGTGGCTCTACCACTTTAAATCCATAAAAATTGTTAAGTGAATATATGATACCCATGTAAATTATTCCCGTTCCCAGTGGACCATTTGAGCCATATATCAGGGTTCTTCCGTAGGGTGGCATCTCCTGAACATGGGACGTCACATAAAATCCTGTCGAACTTCAGGGGTTTCGTTTTACTCGTTTCCTGTGAAAGAATTTATATAATTCTACTTCACACTGTATTGCCTGAAGACGTCGAATGATGAAATAAAAATAACCACGGTACTTTCGTATTAAATGCAACGCGTTCGTCCACCGCTGACCGTCGTATATAATTAACTTTTCCTCAACTATGGCATAAATTCTGGAACATCTAACTCTGTTGTTAATTTTGACTTAACTATGGTTCAAATAGCTCTACATGTTTGTCTCTGGTTATATTTGCTCAACTAGGAATAGTACAAACCCTTGCACATGGCTGTTTATGGTCAATTGTTACTTAAGTATAATATAACGATCTTGTTAAAAAAGATCACACCATAGACTTATTCAGTAATTCCCTATCTAATTTCAGATCTAAAATTAATTTTTTATTTAATTAATTTCTGCAGGATCTTTTTTCCTTAATTTTTAAGTTATAGATTATCGAATTGTTTTATTTTATTATCTTCTTAATTTTTTTCATAATTGATTCTTTTACTTTTATTGTCTTCCGCATCGTATCTTTTGTTCATAAATGCTGTAGTCAACTGTAAATAATGACATAAATAATTTTTAAGTATTCGCATGTATGTTTTTTAGTTTTTTTATTTTATGTTACTGTTGTTGATTCAATATGTTAAATAAATAAACTATTATATAAATTGTAATGGTTGATAATATGGAAAGTAGTTTGAAACTTCCCACCGAACTCATAATTCATGTCTACAAGATGTCAAATATCAATGGATAAGTCAAGCTGCTTGGTGAACAACTTACTTGTTCATCGGTGATAACAAGAGATGGCATGACAGCGGAGTCGTGATTGGTGATTAGGATACACGGCGAATTCAGCCTCTTCGCTTGATGAACTAACATATAACAACGGCTATTGTCCACATCGTTGGCCATCACGAAACCTTGGAAAAAATATAGACATGTGCCGATTATGACTTTGGCCGACTAGCCGGTTAGCCGGTCGTAAAAAGGGCGACTAGTCGGTCGACTAATCACTTTTCGGGGGTATCCGTGACACTTCATTTAAGGTTTCGCGCGATAGTCGTAACCGCCACCTTCGAGTCTGTTGGTACCTGTTATTTACTTTGCATTGATTTTTTTTTTTTTGTTTTTGCTTTTATTCGGGTCGGTGCGGTGAGTTTGTGCAAAAAGAAATGTTGTGTAATGCTGCTACTGGTCCTTAAAGTAAATCAAAGACTCGATTAAAATTTAAACATGTCAAAAATAAAGACTCGTCTATTGATTTTTCTTGTGTTTTTTACGATCTTTCTTTGTCGCTTTTATAAATCGGTTAATGTTTAGGATTTTTTGACATTTCTTAAAGTAAAACAAAAAAAAAAGATCGAAATCTATCCGGCTGTTCTTCAAAACTTCTTTTTTGCCTTTGTCACTTACATTTCAGGCATTCTTTTCTAATGTAACATTAATTTTAATTATTCGAAATGCACTTTATTATTAGGCACATATGTAAAATTATACAGGTTTACCGTTTTTACGCGTTCTCTTACAGGTATTTTAACAAAAGGTAAGAAAGAAGTTTTAATGCAAAATAATTTTTACCTGTTGGCATTTTATCTTCATCTGCATGTAGGAATTCAATCAACTGTGCTGTTTTGGAACCGGGAGCGGCGCACATATCTAACACCTTGAAAAAATAAATGCATTTCACCAAAACCACATCTAATACTGGATTAAGATGCTGTAAATTATTGCAGTGAATACCAACATAGCTGTTATATTGCAAAAACGGACTAAGTGGATTTACATATGAGAAGAGTTATGGATAAATGTATAGGAGAGGGAGATGATCTTATTTTTTCATTCACCACACATAAATGAAAGATTTAGTTTCAGACTTTGAGAGATTTAAGAGATAAAAGCGAGTGCCAATGGAATGTACTATGAAGTTAGTTAATAAACAGTTTCTTTTGAAATCATTACGTATTAGAAAACAAAGCCATCTACCACGTCTGTATGTAAGTCTGTTCACGATAAACTTAAAAAGTACTGAACTGATTTTCATGCCGTTTTCACCAATAGATAAAGTGATTCATGAGGATAGTTTAGGTATATAATTTGCAAAGTTTTTCTCTTATTATCAGGGTGGGTTGACCACCACCGGGACCGGTGGAAATAGAAATAATTTCTTTTCAATATGAGTATTACGTAAAAGATCTATTCATAGTATTCGATGTCATTTTTGGAACTTTTCACTAGTCTTGAAATGACCAAGACACAGTATAAATATGAGAGATAGTACGAAAACTATGAATAAACGCTCGAAATCTGCACACACACAAACACGGACATCAATGAGAGGTTTTGAAAGGAATTCTATGGACAGCACCACGAAACCAGCTAGAGGTCTCGTCGATACGCATGTTTGAGTGAGTGTACCGGTGAGAGTGTTTATAGGTAGTTTCCATACTGTCTGTTATGTGCACTGTGACCAAGTCTTCTATGTTATTCATGACAATGAATTATAATTTCTCAGATACATATAAGTGCACGTACTGTTTTGTATCTAGTAGATGATGCCACATACATTTAAGGCTTTCCACTAATGTGGTATACTTGAATATACAAATCCATGTATGTTAAATTTTGAAATCAATATATATATATTTTTTTCACTTTATTTTTGGCAATCGATCTTTCAGATTATTACTGCCATTGTCGAGTAGTCAATAATATTACAAGCGTCGTGCGATTATTTCAATATTAAGCGTCGTGTTAGTCGATATTCTAACAAGATGGTGGATCCCTTGTTAAAACCTTCCTGGGAGTTTTTGTGGCATCTCAGAATTTCAGGCTCCGTAGTATTATTTTCCATTCACTTCATTTATGCACAATATACTAACTATATTACGTAAAACACCACCAAATTTACAAAATATATCAAATGACACAAGATTATGAATAAAATATAAAATCCACGCTACATGACAGACTAAAATCCCGCCAAAACTCAAAATCAATATTCTTGAATGCATGATATGTAAACTTCAGCTTTTTAAAAATGGTGTCTCGAAGGTTCGAGTTCTGCCAGTGTCAAGTCAGTCATAGATAAAAAATAAAATAAAAAGTTATAAATTAAGGACAGTCATACCTTGTGGTGTGGTTTAACATCGAGCACAACAGGTGGTATCATAGACACTTGCTCTTGTCGCGATACACCTCCAGCTGCTGTTTCTGCTACAAGAAAATTATGGAGACGGTAGAGGGGCGCGCTTCGTCTGATATCTGTGCGGGAGAGTCGGACTTGCCATGCAAAGCCTCCAGGGTACCTGTGAGATAGATTATTAAAGAAAACGAATAAATGAATATGAAAGATATAATAGCATCAATCTATGAAGAATGATGTTGATTGTGCTATAAGCTCCAATGAAGTTTACTGAGAACAGCTCTGTTGAAATTTATAGAACTAGCTTATACTTGCAACTTTAACATAAAAGAAATGGAATTGCTTGAAAAATTTCTTTGTTAACATTGATCCCTTCAATTTCCCTTTCCTGCATGCATGGTGGTTATAATAATTACAGAGTCTCAAAAAAATTGAATAGCCTTATGTTATATTAAGTTATCATCTTATTTTAATCACATATCAGTGAAGTAAAACAAAAAAAAAAATGTTACAATTTATCCAGTAGTTCATAACTGATGTGTGTATGGGCAATATCTATACATATTTATATATAGGTAAAAGGGATAAATAAATAAATCCCTTACAATATTGTTACCATGACCACCTGTGTTCATACATAATTATATTTATTTAATAATATATATTACTGATAATTCATGTGATAAAAAAGAATTTAAATTATTCTAAATAGTCAATTTCGCTTCATATTTCATTTGTACATTGCAGCTTAGAGGTATATCTACTACAATTTTTAAGGACGATTTTTTTTTATACATAATAGGCAAACAAACAGATGGGTCACCTGACGTTAAGTGATCACCACCATTCATAGACAGTTGCAACACCAGGGGAGTCGTAAATGCGTTGCCAGCCTGAGTTAGGGGGAGAGGAAGGGAAGGAGGAAGGGCGGGGGAGGTGGGTTCCAGCACTCTTACTGAACGAACAAAACGCAACAATGCAAGCACTATTACTACATATATATATATTAGACTCGCGTTATCTTTTTCATGACATTTGATGTCATTTCTTTATAACATTTTGTGTTGTATAACAACCCAAGAAAACGCCAAAGTCTGACAATACTGATCAAAATTTTCAGCAAATTAACAAAGAGAGAGTTTTATGTCGTTAAAATAGGTGTTACGAAGTACACACACCAGGTCATCTAGTATTTAATAATATAGTGTTTCATTTGTATTAATAGTCATGTTAGTTAGAACTCTTGGAAGGGATTCTTCTATGAGATATAACAGAGTGGGACAGAAATAATAATTTTACTCCATGTATAGGAACTCCTTACAAATAAACAGATGACTCAACTCTAGGGACCTGGAGTTTTTGGCGGGATCTTAGTCTGTCATGTAGTGGAATTTATATTTAATTCATGTATTATTTAGACTCTATATTTTATAAATTTGGTGGTATTTTACGTAATACAGTTAGTTTATTGTGCATAAGTGAAGTGAATGGAAAATAATACCACGAAGCATGAAATTCTGAGATGCAACAAAAACTCCCTAGAAAATTCTAACAAGCAATCCACTATCTTGTTAGAATATTGAAATAATCATACGACGCTTGTAATATTTTTGCACTATAACGTCCATTGAAAGTATACATTGACGCTGGCAAGTGCTTTTGCGGTGCCAAAACAAGAAAAAGAAGAAGAACTGTAGGGACCAGGAACAATAGGATTTTAAAAACAACCATTTAGGATTTTGTCAACTTGAAATTTGATATCAGACGTCCAGAGTGTTTTACCTCTGTTTATTGAAAGATATATAAGTGTAACATATAGCATCTACATTGAGATCTATTATGTATATTTGGTGCAAACACAAATACAAATAAAAGGAGGAAATTTTCAAGTGGACAGCGGCTACAGCATAGTACAGTTTGAGTACAACTGCACCATAATTTAGTGATAGTCAAGTATATTTAATCTATGTGCTGTATAAGTTCTTTTATTCTCTCAACACAAACAGCGTTTCATTTATGCAAAAAGTAAAACCAAGATAACTGATTATTGAATTCTTTAGAAAACACTTAAAATTTGGCATATACTTAATCTAAATATATAACAATCCAGTGTCCTCATGTTTGTCCACAATGAATTTTGAAATTACTCATTAGATCTCCATGAAAAGTGGCATTTATGTATAATTTAGGCGATCTTGAGAGGTAGGATAATCTATATTTCAACTAAAAGGTTTGATAATCAAACAGATGATGTTTTAAATTAATTTGTTGGCATAAAGCTGTAGAACCGACTGTTACAGATGGCACCACATTTAAATTTTGTTTTTCTTTTTCAACTCCAGTTTATGTTTTGATGCACATGTTTTATTCAATTCAACATGTAATAACTGAGCTACAGCAATGTGTGGTTGGGTCAACTAGTATGTTATATGAAACTGCCATTAATAATGAGCTGACCCAATATATGTATAATATGTTTTATCCTTACCAAGGCAAACTGACTGGCTTTATTTCCTCTTCTTCATCTTTACCCTCAACTTTTAACTTAACATTCAAAAGTTCCGAAAAGTATTCACTTTTCACTATATTCATTAATGCATCAGCTTCGCACTTTGATCCTGTTATACGGAATGCAGTTGGTAAGTTCTCCTTGAGGGTTTGAATAAATGTAGGCCATTCTTTTTCTGGACAAACTTTTTGTGTCTGAAATTATTAAAATGTTTCTAACAATAGTTTACTTTGTATTATTATATATATTATTACTGTCTATTGTTATTCTTTGTTAAGAGAAAATTATAGAACAATCTTAAGAATAATTTTTAGTAAGAAATTTAAAAGTTCATAGGATGTTATTTGATCAAAACAGTATTCTGAATGTTCATACATTTAAGTTTCTGGAAGAATTTTTTTTTTAAACAACAATATGTGATCATTGAGTAAACAAGAACAATGCTTACTTTCTAAAATAGCATAAGATGCACATTTTTTAAAAACAATTCTATTAGATTCTATCATGTATTATATTTTGTAGGTATAGGCTTTTTTTGTGGGAGCATGTTGGGGTATGCAGTGCCCTTAAAGCGAATTTTGAAAGTATCGAAAATTTGCCATGAAATCTGAAAAAATGTAATTTAAAAAAAATCAATCTTGCTAACCTTTACACTAAAAAAATTTGATTTTTTAATATGTCTAAATTATCTAATATATTTTCTTCAAAAGTTACTACGTCGCACAATGGTTTGTCTCTGTACTGGAGGTTACAAAAGAAAATTATGGACTTATAAGTTTCAAAAAATAGCGTGCCCTAAAATCGAAGTGACAAAAAAAAGCTTGGATATACATATATTATTTTTAATGAAATTTTCACCTTGTAATACTCTTCGAAAGCCGCATTTTCTCTTACTATATCCTCGTAATGCTTACGTGTATCTCCAGCTGGTTTTACTTGAGGATTTTTTTCCTATAACAATCCAGATAGTGTATATAATTGTACAAAAATAACTTCATAATTTTAAGGTTTTAATAATATTTTTGTACTTGTTCTCTGCGGTCACGCTTCCTCTGAGCGAATTTATTAACGTTACGATTTTTACGACCCATTCTTTGAATTAATTACCTAGATAACGTAATCTTTTCTCTAAGAATCAACCAAAACAAAACCTAC
>JACEII010000077.1:527933-553663 GCA_014332785.1 Antheraea mylitta | reverse complement strand
TAGATAACGTAATCTTTTCTCTAAGAATCAACCAAAACAAAACCTACGAAAATGTAACACGTTTGACGTTGACATAAATGGAAGATTTAGGTTATGTTTATGACTTGCTTCGTATGATGTATTTTTCTCTAAATATAAAAAACTTAAAATTATACCAAACTGTAAATCTTACGTATTTTATAATTATATATTTGCGATTTACATATATTTATTTTATTATAAAGAATTATATTATTATTATTATTGTATGACTACTGTGTGTACTAGATGTCGCTTTACTACATTTGTACTACAATGAGAATTCTTAAGAGTAGTCAATACGTAGCATTACATGTCCTTGTGCTGGAAATTTTTTAAAATTTGTAATAATTTTCATTTTATGATTTATAGAATGTGTTAATTATAATTTATGACAAAAAATCGTACATTTGATTTTTTCCTGTTATTCACTAAACTCGCTAGTCGGTCTTCATGTATTCGTAATCTTGGAATTACAAATTTCAAAATACTCATCGAATGATATTTTTTATTTATTTTGTCACTGTTTTTAATACGTACATGATTAATATTTTTATTTTTATTTGTTTGAATAAAGAATGCTATACTATAAAACGATGTTTCTAGTTTTTTAATAGCTTCGTTAATATGACACGTTGCAATTGATACAACAACAGATGCCGCTGTAAGTAAATATGAAATTTCTATATTGCGGTGTCAAGATTATTATCAGAATAATGACCCGTATACGGTGTGTATACTGCGTTATCGCTTCTCGGCCTTTTGGCTAAGATTAAAGGCTGGGGGGCGATTAAATTGGTGGAGGCACGCGCCTCCCCAATCTTATTATGTTCTCCAATCAACCCTACCCAGTACCCTGCTTCTGTACTGTACCCTCCGCAAGGGGGGCAGTCTTACATTAAAAAATCTGTTCTTTTCAGCTTAATATCTGAAAGTTCCCGCATCGCGGGACCAGAATATTAAACTGATTTTTGTAAAATGACGGGATGTTCGGGGCTCGCTCCACTCCTGTCATGAGTCGGCCAGGCATTGCAGTGCCGCCGGGATCGGCCCACCTAAATTAGCTACCATAACTTCTTTTTTTTTTTTTTTTTTTTATTTGCCAGGATCTTGGTGTCCTTAGCAGCGGGGATTCCTCTACCACGGGTAGGCAGAGACCTTTTCCATCCATCATATATATGTAGTCACGAATTACTATTTTATTTGCCATTGGCTGGTTATATTTCTTTAACTGTTATATTTCTTACATATTTTAATAATTTTGATACAATAATTTTGAAACTTTTCCAAATTCCTGTCGCCTTTCATTATTTCCTTCAAATTCCTTTCTTCTATCCTGATTTCCAGCTCTTGTTCCATCTCGTACCTAATCCTACAGAAGACAGGGCAGCTTATTAGAACATGTAGAGCTGTCTGCTCAGTTGAGCCATCACACATGCAGACAGGGCTATCCTTTCTTTTGTATGTGTATAGGTAATTGGCGAACGCTCCATGACCGGTTGTCATCTGCACGACATCCGGGTGGAGCGATCCTTTCCTTAATATCCTTCTAGCCATAATTACGTCAGGGAAAAAGAGCTTGGTGACTGCTCCTTTACCCTCCTCTGCGTATCTTGCGTTCCAGATATTGACTGTCTTTTGCCTTATCTTTTTCTTTACGAAAGAGATAGGGCAACTGTCGTAGTTCGATTTTGTCTTCATACGCAGTGCAGCTTCTTTAGCCAGTTGGTCGGCTCTTTCGTTCGCTACAATTCCTACATGTGCTTTGGCCCAAAACAGCTCTATTGTTTTCCCGTTTTTTCGCTGCTCTGTTATTTTCCTCTGTGTGATGTGTACAAGTGGATGGTACACTTCTCTTTTCGCCAGTGTATCCAGAGCGGCTTTTGAATCGCTAATGATGTTTATTATATCATGTTTCTCTGCGAGGTCAACAGCCTTATATATAGCGTACAACTCCGCTTGGTACACCGTGCAGTATGCCTCTAGCTTAAATTTTTTCTTAAAAATTTCCCTGTCATCCTTCCACACCGTAAGTGCTGAGCCGACTTTCCCTTCAATTTTGCTTCCGTCTGTGTAAACATAGATACCTTTATGGTGTTCCAGATTGGTTTCAGCGTCCTTGTCTTTAATGATCCCATAGTTTATTTCTGTGATTTCCGCTGGATGTTGTGCGTTACGATAACAAACTTTTTCCTCAATTTTTCTGTCGCAGAGCTCCTCAATAAGGGGCCTGCCTCTTTTAGCTTCATACAGTTTTGCAGCTTCTTTGATTCTGAGGTCTAGAGGAAGTTGGCATGCTAGTACCATAGCTGCGTTTAGAGAAGTGGTTCTGTATGTTCTTGCTATCTTCTGGCAAAAGCCTCTCTGCACAGCGGCGAAGATCTTCTTGGATTTTATTTTGTCCGCTTCCTCATGCCACACGCTCGCCGCGTATAAGATTGTCGGTTCTACAACAGCCGTGTAAATAGTTCTCGTGATCTCTGGGTTTAGGCCCCATGGGATTTTTGCGATTCTTGATACCTGTTTAAAAATACTTATTGCTTTCTTGCTTACGTTTTGTATGTGTTTATTAAAGTTTAATTTATCATCTATTGTAACACCTAAAATTTTTACTTCTTTTTGAATTTTGATTTCTGTACCCCCCATTTTAATAATCGGCTTATCCAATTTTAATTTGTTCGTTACTATAATACCAGTTGTTTTCTGAGGGGCAAAAATTAATTTATTTAGACAACCCCATTTATGAATTTCTGCTAGTGTGTTGTTGGCCTCATTTTGTATCTTAATTGTATCATCACCAGAGATCACCAGGACTATATCGTCGGCGAACGCCTGGCAATAATTACCTCTTTCTTCCAGGTCTTTAAGCAACGGATCCAACAGAATGTTCCATAGAATTGGCCCTCCAATTGAGCCTTGTACGCAGCCTTTGTTTGTTTCCCTAATGCATGTTTCTCCCGCGTATCTCACTATAACCTCTCTTTCCTGCAAGTAATCCTCCATCAGCCTTCTTAGATTTATGGGGCAGCCGTGTTTCATTAATTGAATTTTTATGGCAGGCCACTAAGCGCAGTCGAAGGCCCCCTGTATGTCCAATGATACTACGACACTAATTAGTTTCTTCTTCCAGTTCCCTTTTATATGTGTCATTAGGTCGTACAAGGAGTCCTCCGTACTGCGCTGGGGTGTGAAGCCGTACTGTCTGTAGCTCAGTTTACTGGCCATGTGCCATCTAATTCGTTTTATCATGGCTTTTTCTAATATTTTGCCCATAATCGAGAGTAATCCTATCGGCCTGTATGCTCGTGGATCACTGTAATCTGGTTTTCCGGGCTTCCTGATTGTTACAATTTCAGCTTTTTTCCACTCTTTAGGGAAACACGCCAGCTTTAGACATCCGTTCATTATACTAAGGAACAATCCTTTGTTCATCTCTATAGCCGCCTCGCATATATCCGCAGTGAGGCTATCTGGCCCAGGAGCTTTGTTCGGGTGAAAGGTTCGGATGATATTCTTTAGTTCGGCTTCAGTGAACGGTGGATCGGTTTCGTCTCCCTCCGTCTGCACCTTCATGAGTTTTGCCTTTTCTCTTATCTGCTGTTGTTCTTCAGTGTCACTTCCGGGATCATCGATTGGGAAGAAAGTTTGCGCCAATAGTTTCACTGAATCACTAGGATTCAGTGCTGCTTCATTATGAACCAGCAATTGGTCCTCATACTTAGAGGATGTTTGTTTAATAACTCTGTACACTCCCTCCCAAAAGGTCTCCTTATCCTGCTTTGTACAAAAGAACTTCCAGCTTTCAGTTTTTGCTTTCTTTGCCATGTTCTCATATTTTTCTTTTGCTTTCAGGTACTCTTCGATTGTGAATCGCCTTCTACAGGACGCCGAGCAACGGATCCTTCTCTTCTTCGTAGCAGCCGCTTTCTTCAGGACTTCGAGTTCGTCGGACCACCAGGGTAAGTTTTTCATTTTTACTTTTTTATTATTTTTATCCCTTCTAGGTATACTTGCTTCGCATGCTTCTTTCACGCTTTCTATATATACTTTAATCTTTTCTATAAGTTGCTTCTTTTCTTCTATGTTTTCTATGATCTCACTATTTATGTTTCTCTCTGTTAGTTTTGTTTTTAATTCAGCTTTAAACTTCTCCCAATTAGCTTTGGAAGTGTTGTATATTCTTGTGGAATTGAAGGATTTTTCTAAATTCAATCTGCCTACGTTGATGTTGAATTTTATGCAGTTATGATCGGAACTCGTGGTGGCCGTATCCACTCTCCAGTCTCTGATTTTTCCTATTAGCTTCTCACTGCATACGGTAATATCCACGTTGCTTTGGTAAATTTTCCCTCCCCTTGTCGTGAAGAAAGTCGGTACCGTTCCTTGGTTTAGTATATGAAATCCTTCCTCATTCAATACACCAACCAACTCCTCTCCTCTCTCATCATTCCTAGTGGTCCCCCACCAGGTACTCCACGAGTTTACGTCGCCCCCTATTATTATTGTTTTAGTTCTTAGTTTTGCAATATGGTCTTTTATGGTGTTCAGGTACGGTGTCAATGGTATCGTATCTTCGAAGTACACAGAGATTATAACTAATTCCATTTTCCCTATCTTTAACGTTGCTATTGCTATGTTTTCTGTTTGCATAGTTGGATCTATCTCTAGTTTTAACCTATCATCGAATATAGCAATCGCAGCTTTAACTGGGTTTTCTTTTGTGCCTTCCTTTTGTACCAGTCTGACTCCCGGATACCCTCTGACTCTTCCTATAGCGCCTGTATAAGGTTCTTGCATCATAGCCAACGTTGCATGTTTGGTTGTGGCTTCTATAATTAGCTCTTCAAGCGCCAGTTGTTTGCGCTGTAGGTTTGCTTGAAGGCAGCTTAAGGTAGCGTTATAGAGGGGGTTCCTGTTTTTACCATCTGCCAAATTTGCCGAGGCCATTTTAGCAATATGTTACCTTTTGTCTTGCTAGTATATCCCATTTTTTCCTTATCGGGCAATTCACATCGAAAGCATTATGTTTAACGTTATCTTTATTCTCGTTCTGGCAATTTCTGCAGACTGGGCTTGTTTTATTTCTCCACTCTTCACACTCTTCTTTCTTATGATTTGCTCCACAGTGACTACATAGATCCTCCGTTTCTTTGCACATCCTCTTACCATGCCCGTACCCCAGGCATCGCATACACTGTATTAGCGGTGTTTGATCCGCTACTGCTACTCTTTGTAGGTCGATATAGACTTTTCCCGCCGCGATCAATCCACTCCACAGCTTCGGCGACACCTGGAGCACGAGATAGTTGGTGTGCGGATTCCTTGCCCTTTTCTTGAATTTTATGGCTACCCTAGATTCCTCTTCCGGTATCTCAAATATAGCCTTATTCTGTCGCTTGAGCAGGCTCAAAACTTCCTCGTCCGAGTACATTGTAAGCACGTCCCTCAATTGAACCAGAGGGTCCATGTTTTTAGCCTCCGCTACTATCAGTGATGGATCTTCTGCTGATAGTTTCTGGGTCATTGTTGTTGCCTCTTCTTTTGTTCTTAGACCCAGGACAACTTTCTGGTCTCTAGCCTTACGAATTCTTTTAACGCGCATCCCCGTATTCTTCGCATCGACTGCCGTTCTTATTTTTTGTAACACGTCACCACTCGTGTCTTCCTCTCTCTTGGAGGATATTATCAGTGAGTATGTTTGTTCTTGTCCCACTTTGGTTTTCTTTGGGTTTTCCGTTCTTTCATCCTTTTTCCTAGTAACATTTTCTGTCTTTCCATTCGTCTTGGTATGTTCCATTATCTCCTTTATCTCTACACTCATTTTTTCTATACTCTGTACAATGTCTTTATTTGGTAGGCTCCTTCTACTCTCTTCTTCTATCATCATTCTCCCTATCCCCTCCACTATTCCTTTAGTATCTATTTCGGTCCTATCCTTTTGAAAATACTCCCGTGTTAATTCCATCAGTCTCTCCGAGTGTAGTTTCTCCTGTTTGTACAATTCTTTTGCCATTTTGGCCTCAAATTGTTCGGTTTTGAAAGTAATGTTGTTAACAGAGCATAAGATTAATTGATATAGCTCTTCTAATCCTTTGATCACCGCCTCTTTTATAGATCCTTTTGTATTTGTCGATAGTTCCATTTGTGTTTTTGTATCTAGGTATATTTTTGTCGCCTTACTCTTGAGACTTGTAGTGGATTCTGTTACTGTATCATCTATCTTCTTCTTTGCGGCAACCTGTTCTTTCTCCGACAGGCGCCTTCCGGTTTTATCGGCAGCCGAGCTCATTTTATTTTAGTCTTATTATGTATAAACTTGTATAAGTTGTATATAGTGTATAGGTAGTATAATTGTAAATAATGTATAAAATATGTATTTGTATATTTAACTCTATCTTAATTCTATTTTATCCTAGTTAGTTGTATATTCCTACTTATGTATTATTATATATTGCATATAAGTTTGTCCTTAATGATGGAACGTAATTCCAGAATCAATTTGTCAAATTAATTAAAGCGATACTTATTCGTCTTTTATTTTTTTTTTCCAAATGTATTCTAAATATGTCCCTTAAGGTTTTAAGATTCCCTAGTTGCCCCACGGGGTTATAAAAATCCCCTAGGTCACTTTTGTTCGTCAACAAAATCACGATGCTTATTCTAATTCGCTGATCGTGTCCAAATCCTAAGACAAACCTTTGCGGATGTCGGTCTAGTACTATATCTTACAGCTAGTATCGCTTGCCACCCTTTCCGCTCCAAAGAACTCAGAAAAAGCCAAAATATTTTTTCCCTAATATGAGAATCCACCTACCCCAGAAAGAAAAATGGGTGTGGTGGGCGGGCCCGAAAACGATTTTCTCGTCGGAATTTCGTGATTTTTTCGACGGATTCCTGTGGGGGACGTCGAAGACTATCCCCTCACGTGAAAAACTCCGGGAAATTCGGAAGGAATTTTCCGGAAAACTGAAAAAAGTGTAATTTTAATGTTATTTCTCTGTTACAGATCCCGGGTGCGTCCCTCGACGGTGCCGACGTGTGCGACGGGTGAGGGATGATGCCCCCGACCGGATGCAACGAGATTTGGATTTCCAAAAGGTGAGTTTACTTATAATTTTGATAAATTTTGAAAATTTTGATTTTGAATAAAATTTTGTGTTTTCAGAGTCCGGGCGCGTCTCTCGACTATTCCGACGGGTGCGGCGAGTGAGAGGTGGTGCTCCCGGTCTGTTGCTGTTCAAAAATATTGAAAAAGAACTTAAAATTTTTCGAAAAACCACAAAATTCGTCAGAAATCCGTATTTTTCAGTGTTTTTTCAGGATTATACAAGTAAATTTTGTAAATTTAAAATAATTTTTGTCAAATTAGCGTAGCGCAGACCGAGACGAATGCAACGGTATGCGACACTTGTATATTCCTATGGTTTTTATAGCTATAATTTTAAAATTGGACAGCGATGCTACCATAACTTCAAGATGCATTTGTAGCATCGTGATCACTACTTTCAGATATTAAGCTGAAAAGAACATTTTTTTTTTTTTACATTATGATAAGGTTATTTGTTGTACAGTGTACACAATGAAGTGGTACAACAAATAACCTTATTTACCATCGTGATCACTGAACTGTCCTAATCACAATATAACTTGTATATTGTTCTCAATAAGAACGATATGACCACAGAGTACCTTATATAAAGACTAGCCTCTGCCCGCGACTACGCGTTCTCAAAAGGAAAAAAACATCCCGATTTTGAAACATTTTTCAGCTATGTTCCGCTCCTATTAGTCTTAGCGTGATGATATATAGCCTATAACCATTCTAGATGAATGAGCTATATAACACTGAATTATTCAAATAGGACCAGTAGTTCCTGACATTACCCCCTACAACGTCACAAACTTTACCTCTTTATAATATTAGTATAGATATGACTACACGATAGAAATGAAAAGTGAAAACTTACATATAAATATATTCCTTAAAATAAACGCATATAAAATTCCTATACTATATCTTTATGTGTATAAATAATAATAATACGTACAATATATATACACTGCATTATATACATTAGGGTGGCCCAAAAAACCGACTATTTTTTTTGAGTCTCGGGTGAAAATATGTTAGTTTTTGATGTTTTAAGAGCCCTCTCCAAAAGACAACTCAAAAAAAATTTTTAAGAGGTCACTCCAAATTTTTTTTAATTTCCAAAATCGTCAAAAATGTTAAATTTAAAATTTCGACTTGAGATTTTCAGGATCTTTATCATTTTTCTTGTAGAAAAAAGTAAAATTTTAAAAAAAAACAGGGTCTTAAAACATCAAAAACTAACATTTTTTCACCCGAGACTCAAAAAAAAAATAGTCGGTTTTTTGGGCCACCCTAATATACATATACACAAAATATTATCATATTATTTATATAGCTCAATTTTCGTTCAAATTAATTAATACTTCGAGAATAGGTATCAATAGTACAATATACTTTATACGTAGAGTTCTCAAAAATATTACAGTTTAAAAACAAAGCTCCCAATGTCTTAACTACATAAATGTAATCAAACTATAATATTATATAGAATACAATATATAAAAATAACTTACCTATATTATTTATTTTCTTAAATTATGTCGAAAGCAAAGTTGTTAACATTGTTTTGTTATTTAAAATTATATATATTTACACATAGAAATAGTCAAATAATAACTATGTTACAAAAGCATTTTACCAAAACTAAAACAGAATTGTTTCCAGTGCCTTATTCGAAGCCTAAAAACATATCGTGAGACTATACATATACTATATTGTTGAACAATACAGATAATACAATAAAAAATACAACAACGAATAATACAACAAATAAATAACCACGATAATTTGAAATTATTAAGTTACAATTACAACACAATTGTATTTAGTAGTCAAAAAGCAACAACAAAATTGGTTAGCGCGAGTATTACACAAATGTAATTATCATAGGCAAAATAACCAGTAGTCCGGTGAAGCTGTTAAGACCTTGCTAGGTTAATAGCGTAGTCAGTTCGAGAAAAAAAAAACAAAATAACAAATGCCATTCCCAGTCCATTAGTGGTATCCGCCGCGAATTACGAAAGCATACCTAACGCTGCACGCCACAAAATCATTTTCAGGTAACTAAACTTTCTAAGTATATACTTTATTCATCTGACACTTTTTCATACAAAATGTTATTTCCCATACCTCATACTCCACAAACTTAGTTACTCTGTGAATTAGAGCACAGTAGGGATGTTAAATTTTTTTTTTTACGATTACTTATTTTTTTTACGATATAATGTTTAATAGTACTGAAAATTTCTATGGTATTTAGTTTCTATATTCTTTACCTTGAAAGTTTAAAGGAACAATCACTTTTATTTTGTTTTGAACTGGTTATTTTAGATACATATCATTTTATTTGATTCTTAATCTGATAAATTGTTATTTTGAAGCTTTAGGTTTATTATAGGAATATGGAAAGCATGTCTATTTTTAAATATTATAAAAATCGATTATTTATTTTCAATAAAATCGATTTTTGACAAATCAATTATTATTGAAAAAAGAAAAATCGATTCCGAATTAGTTGATTTTTTTCCATTAATCTCACATCCCTAGAGCACAGTCTGACGTACACAAGACAAGACCCTAGTTGTTGACGGAGTTTTTGGCGGGATTTTAGTCTGTCATGTAGTTGATTTTATATTTTATTCACAATCTTGTGTTACTTGACTCTATATTGTATAAATTAGTTTTATATAAATTTGTTTATTGTGCACAAGTAAGTAATTGAAAAATAATACCTCGGAGCATGACTTCTAAGATGCCACAAAAACTCCATGGAAAGTTTTAACAAGAGAATCACCGCACCGTCTTGTTAGAACATTGAAATAATCGCACGACACTTCATTTGAATATCGATCTCCTAACTTGTTTTGATAATTTTAAACCGATCTTTGACTTTATCAACTACACTATTGGTGGTATTTGAACAATCTATAAAAGACTTGGCGCTTTTGCCTTTACATTAACTTGAACATAAAAGAAAACTGGCTAAAGAATATATAAGAACATATTGACAACTTCAGAATTGGCAAGAGAGATTCGAAGATTAAAAAGATAAAAAGATGGTTAAAAAATGTATAAAATATTATTTAGAAAATTTAGCGCTTATGCCTTTACATTTACTTGGATATAGAAGAAAAGTGACTAAAAAAATACATAAGAACTACTTACATTGACAATTTCAGAATTGGCAGTATGGATTAATTCCTTCGCCTGTCCCATTTGACGAATATTATTACTACTACTAATAGCTGTTGACGTTTGTTGATAAGAAATGATAAAGATATCTATATCATTGTCAAATAGTGACCAATTTATTAGTACGCAGGACGTTTTCTTTTTACAATAAGCATAATAACCGTCTTAATTCCGTAATAAATGTAAGTTCTTATTGTATTTGTTTATTTTAACTTGGATTAATTTTTCTAAGTTGGTGTTTTATGTTTTACGTATTTATCATGATTATATGAAATTATAGATTTGTATTAAAAATTTAATAAAATACTAATAAACTTAAGATATTCGTAAACTATGTTAGATAATAGTTATCCATTTATATGTATACAAAACTGAAGAATTATTTTGCTTGTGAGTGAAATTAGATTACATGATATAAGTGTATGCATAGTTTATAGTAGGTCAAATAATTACTGCTTTTGTTGTTAGAATATTTATTGAATAATACTTTGCTGAAAGAAACATCTTTCATTTTATATAAATATATTTGTATTAAATTTAGTTTGTAATGTTTTCAACTGCTATTATTATAATATACTTTTAAAGTAATGTGGTATACAATGTAAATATGTGTATAGAAATTTTATACCATACTAATATCTTCTTTACAATATTAAGATGAATTTTTGTTTATTGAATTTTGCTGGTAACTCTAATTACAGTGTTTCCCAACGTGGAGGCCATGCCCCACAGGGGGGCAATTTAAAAAGGTCTCGACACGACTTTAACCCTTACGCTTTGGGTTATCCAAATGCAATGCTAGATATTGGTGACTAATTTAATAGAAAAGGAATGTTTTAAAAAAAGATGCTGTAAATAATAGGTATAATTTCATTTGAAGTTATCAAAATATTAACTGAGTAATTAAAGTCAAGTCAAGTAAGATCTTCAATATATGTTTAGAAAATTTACATACTATGTTTTGATAACAATTTCATAGTGATTTCTTCTTAAAACTTATCATTTATAATTCCTAAGACTTATCATTTATAATCCTTACAGGATTAAAACAATTTTTAAAGGTTAAAAATGATGTATGGTGTGCATACAAATTTTAGAAATGTTATTGTGGGGCCTGGCCTGAAACAGGTTGGGAAACACTGCTCTATTATAATGCTTATGTTAGATAGATATGTCCTTTTTTTTTATTAATGTGGGGAAATCCCTAACGGATACCCACCCTCCTGGGGGAGAGGGTGGGTTATGTCTGACTCGTATGGACTAAAACCCCACGGTGTACCGTCGGCCGCATGTTTGTGGCGGCCAGGGACCATTCTGGCTCTGTTCCTGAGAAACAGCCCCTGCAGATGGATATGTCCTTACTTTTGTATTGTCTGTCACAGAGATGTATCTGTGTATAGGATAATTATGTAAAGCATAAGTTCCACATATGATTCCTTTTGCTTATAACTTTGAAACAATTATCTCCATAAAAAAAATCAACAATTCAAACATATAGGTATAACACTAACATTGCTTCATGTGTACTTAAGAATACTACTTCTTATCTAAATGACCTTCATTTGATATAACTCTAAGGATGTTCTATTACAGTAGAGCATTATCTTAATAAACAATCTTACAATGACTCTTTATTCATTGACAAAAATAAAATTCTAGTGAGTTTGTTCATAATTCTTGTCCTTCAAAATAGCATTACTTATATTCAAATCTTTTTTTATTGATTCAAGTTCATCTGGTGGTTCTAAACTATTACTGAATAATAGTATTGACATTATAATCTAGGATTGTTTTATTATTAATATAAAAAAAGGTCTATAATCCCAAGATTGGAGTATGTGCCATGTGACAATAGAATATTAAAAAACATACTACAAGGCATAATAACTTGTGTGATAATTCTCAGTAATGTTTAAAAAGCATGTAATGCAAATACAAATCAGTACATTACAATTATATAGCAAGTACTAGTAATTCAACACCCACTCCCCTTGAGGTGTCTACCATCTTGACCCCTTTGGCCGCAGTTGGGGCCTCTTAGGAGGGGACAACATCGCTCAGAGGTGCACGCATAATGTCGATTAGACAGTCCCTACTCTCCCGGCCAAAAGTCAAAAGCAAAAAAAAGGTTTATAATTCCAAGATTGGAGTTTGTGGCATGTGACAATAGAATATTAAAAAACATATTACAAGGCAGAATAACTTGTGTGATAATTCACAGTGATGTTTAAAATGAATGTAATGCAAATACAGATCAGTACATTACAGTTATATAGTGGGTACTAGTAATTCAACACCCACTCCTCTTGAGGTGTCTACCATCTTGACCTCTCTGGCCGCAGTTGGGGCCTCTTAGGAGGGAACAACATCTGTCAGAGGCGTAGACATAGTGTCGTTTAGACAGTCCCTGCTCTCCCGGCCAAAAAGTGAAAGAAGGTTCCATGGGGTTTTAGTCCTCCTCCTCTGCTGCTCGGCTGGATAGATATCTGTTAGGAATTTCCCCAGGGAGAAAACAAAAGCCACATTTCTCGAGTGAAGTGTGAAGAAATTTTGTATAGACCTGTGCTTTGTTGTAATTAAGGAGCTTTCCATTGACGCTGAAGGATGAAAGCTTTTAATAACAATAGTCTTTGTTATTTTTTTTGATTATTAGGATATTTTATAAATACTTCTTATGTTTAGCACCTATATTTTTATTTATATGAATGCATAGTTCTTAGTTTATATATATTTTGTTATGGCTAATGTATATAAAATAAGTATTATAATCCTAAACATTTGAGATTCAGTTTTTTTTCTCGATCTGACTATGCTATTGTCCTAGCAAGGTTTTAATCACCGAACTATTTTAGATTCAGAATAAAAGTATAGTACTATATAAATATTGAATCTTTATTAAATATGAAAATTAACATTCTGTGTCTAATTACTTTAATCAAAGTAGTATAGTATTTAGACCACCATGTGGGAATGTCATCCTGATAATAGATGTTACTATAAGGTTCTTGGCTATATCTCTAGAATACTTTAGATTACTGTAATAACTTGTATATTATATTGTAATAGTATCATAGAACTATACTCTTGTGTAATAGATTTTTTTTATATCTAAACATAAGTGCATTGTACCACCAAAGGACAAATATTTTGTATGGAAGTTTCATTGAAATCTTATCTTTAATACTTTAGAATAACAGCTAGAATTGATTATTAATTATTTAGATGTTTCAAGAAAGCTAAATAGAGTAAATCTTTTATCAACTTGGTGATAATAAATAGTAACCATTATTTACAAATATACATTTTAGCACTTTTATTACGGCGAATAAAACACGTTATGTGTGGTTAGTTTGTAAGTAACAGCAGTGTGACTGATACTCTGATACAATACCCGATTAGGCCTTCCACGGCAGCGGCTCAAGTCTAGGTTCGACCCTCGGTAGGGAGCCCTTGAGTGCGTTGCTTGCGCGATACGGTGACGCACAAATATACATCACCGCTATAACACTACACGATCACCCCAACACACATGCACGCCTACACGCTTACACATGAAAGTGGAAGGGTTTACTTTTTCCCTTATCGATCTAAAAAACTCTCAATTTTCCGATATATGGAGGAGTTGTTGAGGTGTGTATGCTTGGTACACATATACGTTTCAACAACTCATACATATATGAATAGTTAGCTAGGTTAGCTAAGATAGGTCGCGATTTTGCATGCAACAAGCAACAGCCAAGCCGAGGTGTGCCGTGCACCCTTGAGCTGGTTGCCAAAATAAAATCAGCTGAGTGCCTTAAGCGCTCGCCTTAGTAGTCCGGTGAAGCTGTTAAGACCCTGCTGGGTCAATAGCGTAGTCATTTCGAAAACAAAAACTCTGATACAATTATGAGGGTCATACCAAAAAAATCCCGCAAGTATTAATAAAATATATGACATTCATAAACTTGTTATTAGAGAGAATGTCCAAGCATGTCTTAGTAGGTTCTTACAAAATTTGGTAAGACTGGTACAGGAGTGTGGGCAGTGAAAGTTAGTATTGGTGGAGAATCTTTAAAATCACACTTGAGTAATAACCCTCAAGTACTGCACTGGTACCACACCCTGCAACACAGTAAACCCAGTAATTACACAGTGAATCCATTAAATGTTGACTACTTCATCTGTAATCTCTTCCAAAAATTTTCAATGTAAATATTGTCATAAACAAATAGTAAAAAGGATTAAATGTCATCAAATTAAAGTAAGATGAAAAGACACAACTGGAAGGTTACAACTAAAATGGTGACAGATAGAAGAAAACAATTTGTTATATATTTAATCCTATGACTAAATGGAGCATCCATCTTTTATTACCGTTGATTGATTGTGTAGTCTATTTGTCACTGCGAGGTTTAGTTTATGTGAAACAGTGCAGCTGCCAAAAATTTGTTACTCTTAACACCCAGGGAGCATGTGCTGGGGAATGAGAGGTACACCTTCTGTGGAGACGAGTAACACCAACCCCCCAACGAAGTGTTGTACTATAAAGAAGTATAAATAAATGTATACCAATAAAAGTCACCTTCAAGAAGTGTCTTACATCTATTGAATATCGTAATATATATACTAATATTAATATTTTCAGATAACATGTCTTCTGAAGGATTCCAATTTGCAATTGACAGAGGAGGTACATTCACAGATGTGTATGCTCGCTGTCCAAGTGGCAAGGTGCGAGTAATGAAGCTACTCTCAGTAGACCCTCAAAACTATGAGGATGCTCCCAGAGAGGCTATTAGAAGGATAATACAAGAGGTATTATTATCTTTTTGGGAGATTAAACTTAGCTGTTTTTGAAATTATTTGTTACTGCAAAATCTGTCTTTAGTTAAATTCTTGTAATTTTTGGAACATTTTTATCTTATTTCTGAATTACTGAAGTATTAGACGCAAGGTACCCCTACACTTTGAGCTGACTTCATGAACACCACTACTACATGTTTCAACTTGATCCTTCAGAGTGGTAAACTGTTTATGATTTGTTTCACTTAGGACATTGGTTTTTCAATGATCGGTTAGTTCTATAGACTGCATAATGTCAAATGGTGTCCATTTGACATTATGCTATTATTGAAGACATTATGTTGTCAGCATTCTCATTTTCTCACAAACTAGTATGTTAACATAATTTTAAGTGAAAATGCTACGTGGTCAAAATCAGCCGTATATCGTTCGTCATTCCAGCTCAAATCTTGCAAATGTTTACCTAAATCACAGATTTCAATATTCCTGATAAGTATAACAAAACCTATAAACACTGCCTCATTGAGAGATATATTTCCACTGAACATTGTCAATGTTTCAATACTTTGAAGATAAAAGCTACACTCTGGCAGATTCAGGATCACGTTATTCGACGTGTCTCAGATCGTAATCTCACTTCAGTCTCATACAAGTGTTCTGTTGATTAATAGAAAAATAATAATTTTAGGAAACTGGAAACGCATTAGATAAAGATGGTAAAGTGGATTCTTCCCTCATAACGTCTATACGAATGGGAACAACAGTGGCAACTAATGCTTTATTAGAAAGAAAGGGAGCAAAAATGGCGCTAATCATAAATAAAGGGTTTAAGGATTTACTGTATATAGGGAACCAGGCGAGGCCAAATATATTTCATCTGGTAAGTATGGTAAATCACGCATAACTTAATATAAAATAGCTGCTTGATACAACTTAGACAATACAGAGGTTTTTCAAAATGGTTAAGATTAAAAAATAGTCTGGATTTAGAGTTATTGGTGGCTTATTATTTTGAGCTTACTACTTAATTATAATATAGAAATAATGAATTCCGAATACATATTTTGATGATTTATTGTATCATTGTGTCATCGATCGATTTCGATGACAGTAATTAATGTAATAGCTTTTAATGGAGTTTACATGGAATAAATAAAGAAACGTTTTTTTTTTATATAAGACTACCAACTGACCGCGAATTCGTATAATCTAATTATAATGAGGCATTAAACAACAATAGTATATAGTTGAATAGTTCCTTAGATTACTTAATAAACCAGATTAAGCCCCCCTCGGCAGCGGCTCAAGCCTATGTCCATTCCCTGGTCCTTCTTTGAGTGCGCTGCTCGCGCGATATAGTGATACAAAATCT
Source organism: Antheraea mylitta (assembly GCA_014332785.1). Classification (NCBI taxonomy): domain Eukaryota; kingdom Metazoa; phylum Arthropoda; class Insecta; order Lepidoptera; family Saturniidae; genus Antheraea; species Antheraea mylitta. Next base: position 537,203 of record JACEII010000077.1, on the reverse strand, counting down.
CACATAACTGCGACAACATTATACATATCACCTCCACACACGTGCACTCTTACACGCTTACACATGAGAGAGGGTTTTATTTTTTCCCTTATCAAACTGAAATAGTATAGAAAATTATCCGATACGAAATATGTATAAGAGTTGTGGAGGTATGTATGCTTGGTACACATATTTGTTTCAACAACTCATGTATGTATGTATAGTCCGGTGAAGCTGTTAAGACCTTGTTGGGTCAATAGCGTAGTCAGATCGAAAAAAAAATGTTAATAAAAAAAAATTGACATGTTTAGAGAAACGTATATATTTTTATATTTTTGTGTCGTTTTTATATTGTTACTGATGTATTGCAGGATATAAAAAGACCAGGTGTTCTGTACCAAGAAGTGGTAGAAGTAGACTGCAGAATTATTCCAGCTTTAGAAGATAGGTGTCAAATGAAAAAAGACAAAAACTGGAAAGAAGTGCTCGGAACGACTGGTGAAAAAATGCTCGTAATCAAAGACGTAGATGACGTAGCAGTTAGAAGAGATTTGAAGAAGTTATTGGAGAAAGGGATTGAGAGTATTGCAGTTGTATTGGCACACAGTTATACATACCACGATCATGAGGTCAGAATTGGAAAGATTGCTGAAAGTTTAGGTAAGTACTAAGAGGTAAGATACTGGCAGATATTGTATGTATTTTAAATTTGCGCTATATATTATGTATATATATATATTACTAGAGGAGTTCTTGACGTATTCGTTAAATTTTAGATTTCAAATATTTTTTAAATGTGGATAACTTAAGTCCAGTTTACGTGCTTACTTGTGATCCACTTGTATTGCATTTGCATATGTATAAAAGAACTTCAGTTCAAGTTTTCGAAGAAGACGTCTTGCGTAAAGATTTTCAATTCAGAAATGTTCTTTTTACTTTCGACTGCAATTTCAACTGTGGCTAGAAATGCTAAGCTGAAATGAAATTTGAAGTCTAGAGGATCTGGCTCAGGAGAGCAGCCATCGGAATTTAGCTACGAAAGAGAATAAACAAAAGCTTTACATGAATAGTATTATTAAGATATAACGGGGCTAGTAGGACTTGATAAAACCCTTGAATAAAAGTAATTATGTATGGAGGGCTATTTTAAGTGCTCGTTTTGATGTAGTAATGATGGCACAGTAGTTCAGATATTAAGTCGATCGACGTTGGGCAAATATTTGCGAATAAGCTGGATCTTTCACTGTAGGAAAACATCGTTATGTAATCACAGCGTGGATGTAGGTTTCTCTAAGATATTTACAGCTTTAGCTTGTCTACTGTCTTGCATTATATCATCATTTAATACCGAGTTGCACTGTGGGCAAATGTTTTAACATATAAAAGTAAATAAAAAAACTATCGGTCACTTTTCTTAGATTGTCATGTGACTACTTTCGACCTGTTGGACATTTTTATTTTTTATTTTATTTTTGGCAACCAATATTTTAGATTATTACTGCAGTTACCGTGTGTCATTAATATTACAAAGCTTAAGAGTCAAATAACACAAGATCTTTACATAGTATAAAATGAAGTCGCTTCCGCTGTCTGTTTCCTTAGATCTTTTAAAGTATTCAACTGATTTGAATATAGTTTTACAGCAATAGATATAGTGATTCAAGAGGAAGTTTTGTATGTATAATACATACATATTATATTAGTACACGTAAGCTTGAAAATTCAAGGATTTGTAATGTTGATGTAATAATTTTTTTGTGCGTTTAAATCGCAAACGCAGGATTAACCTTACGAGATATTTACTAATCTATCTTATACAATACGGTATTATTCCTTATCCAATTAAATACATTACATACGATGCACATGTCATGTCGATCAAAACTGCCCTTAACCTTGATTAAAATGGATATTTACATTCTACTCGTGTGAACCTGGGGTGCGTGGTTAGTTATAAAGAAAGTATAAAAGCCACTACATGGCAGGCTAAGGTCCCGTGAAAAGCTCCTAGGAAAATTTAAAAATATTTCAGGTTTTAAACAAGTTTCTCTATCCCATGCCGTAACGTCTATGGTGCGTATGGTGCCTCGAGGTTTTACGGCCTCAGCAGACGCATACCTCACTCCACACATCAGGGAATACGTGAGGAGTTTCGCTGAGGGTTTCACGGGCGGACTAAGAGGTTCTAATGTCCTGTTCATGCAGTCTGACGGCGGGTTGACACCTATGGAATTGTAATTTTTTTTGTTTGTTTGTCCTTGATTGTGCCTTAAGTGATAACATGTTGTAACACGTATAAGCAGTAGGTGTCATATAGATCGATTGACTAGATTAATTCAATAAACTATTACTTAATATCGGAGGTAATTAATTATGTTAAACACAAAAAGATAAACAATTTTTTTTTATATCATAGGAGGCAAATAAACATGTGGGTCACCTGATGTTAAGTGATCACCACCGTTCATAGACACTAACAACACCAGGGGAGTCGCAAGTGAGTTGCCAGCCTCTGTTTGGGAGAGGACGGAATAGGGAATTCGGGAGTCAGGGGAGGGGGAGTGGAGAGAGAGGTGGTCTTCCTGCGCTCTCACTGACCGAACGAAACGCAACAACGCAAGCATTGTTACTTCACGTCGGTTTTCTGTGGTCGGGTGGTTCTATCCCGGTCGACCCGACCCATTCATGCTGAAACCAGTAATAGCTTCAGCGTGGCTCTACCACCTACCAAACGAAGGTTTACGAAGGTTTTTAATACATTTCTGAACATCATACGATTACAACTGTATACGATTTAGAAGAAGTTTTAATTTTATAATAATTTTTAAATTAAAATAATTTTAAAAATTCCTTTTAATATTTGGAATCTAACTTGGATTTTCTGCGCAATGACTTAGTTCAAAAACGCAACGAAGTTTATAAACTAGACATGATTAATATAAATACTAGTCTGAAGTGTATCAATTCTTCATAAAATAAAACTCCTTCACCCTTTAATAATTCAATTCTGTATATTCAGCACCAAAAAAGCCATCTCATGAAAATACAATCCAAGAGCGAATTCCACAATGACAAGAGAAAAGACTATGACAGTATTTTTCTAAAATTCAAATTATTTCTTACTAACCAGTTTCTAAACATATTATCTTTATATTAATACGTGAAGCAAAAAAATTGTACCCTTTTTTAACCTACTTTGTACAATCAAAATAAGAATTTTGTTCATAAATATAATCCATGACTTAGACCTCCGCGGTTACAACGTTGCAATTCAGCTTCATGTATCAACAAAAAAGAATTTATTTTCAAAAGCTAATGGTAGTATTAAAAACGTCTTTGTCTTGGATTCACCATTTGATTGTATTGTGTATCCATTACTTTTCCAAATGATGATACTGGGCGTATCACTATTTCTCATAATGAACAGACTACGTTTAATTCAATATCTCCCAGAAATTCGACCCACCCATGGTGTCGTGTAAAATTAATTGAAAATTGTGTCATGGGTTGCGATAAATTTCTTTATTTTCGTAAAGTTATGTTTGCTTAAAATTTGAGAGCTTTACCACGTGAATTTTGTTTCAAATTTATAATTAATTTCAATTTTATACACATATCTTCTATCTATCTATACTATAATAAAACTGTAACAAGTCGAAATCTGTACATTAAATATTTTTTGAAAATTTTAATCAGGATAGGCTATGTTATCGATATAGAAGCCAAAAATAATCTTTTTACAATTTTTGTCTGTCTGTCTGTCTGTCTGTCCCTATGAACACGCATCACTCTGAAACTACTAAACCAATCTTGACGAAACTTAACATAGTGATAACTAATATTACGAGATTACATCAAATATACTTTTTGACACAGAAAACGCAAAGGGTTCTCCAGGATAAAGGATTAAAGCCTAGAATCTAAACTCTTATTACTCTGAAAGTACTGAACCAATTTTAACGAAACTTAACACAGTAATAACTGATATTACATCAGGCTACATCCAGGATACTTTTTGTCCCATAAAACGCAAGGGGATCTCCAGGATAACGAAAAACAAAAATTTGTAGTTAACGTAACTAGACTTTTTTGCGACACCTTAGTACAAGAGCCGGCAACGTTAAAATAACAAGAATTTTAGAATACCTGGTTCTTTAATATATCAATATATATTTTTTTGCATCATAGGAGACAAACAAACAGGTGTGTCACGTGATGTTAAGTGACCACCACCCTCTATAGACTCTAGCAACACCAAGGTTGTCGCAAGTGCGTTGTCAACCTGTATATGGGGGATAGTAGGAAAGGAGAAGAGAGGTGCCCACCTCCGGCGCTCTCACTGACCAAACGAAACAGTACAATGCAAGCACTGTTATTTCACGTCGGTTTTCTGTGAGAGGGTAGTATTAGCCCGAAAGGACACTTGGTAGCCGGTTAACGTTGTTTTTTCAATGCGCATTTTGATTTATGAATAGGTTTAGGAACATTTTTTTTAAGTAACTTTTAAACGCAATTAAAAGCATGAATTTATTACACCCAGACACAGTTCTTTATAAACAATCATATATACCCTCTGATATATTTTATAAATAAAAATAATAAATATCAAACCAATTATTTTTTTCTATAGCGAATAACAAATTTCATTTTATTATTATTTTAAACATTATTGATATTAAGATTTCACCATATACAATGAAACAACGACTTGGGATTGACGCCATCTTAAATATATGTGTCGTCGACCATCAGACTATACGAAACCGAAATAACTTGGGCCAGTGAGGTGAAATATCTAATACTACGTAATATCATCGGTGCCCCATGGTACGTTCGGAATAAGGATCTCCACAGGGACCTGGAGATGCTTTCTGTCTGGGCGTATATAAAATCACTCAGACGTAGTTATTTCGAAAAAGCCGCGAATCAACCCAGCCCTTTAGTGGTATCCGCCGCGAACTATGAACCCGTACCGAACGCTGCGTAGTATAGAAGACGACCGCGACACATTTTTACCTTCCCTCCTGATTCAATCACATCAGCGAAAGATCAGTACGAGCCTGTCTCTTCAAACAGAGCGTGTTCACACCCACGCCCGCATAACTACAGATCACGCCGCCGTGTTCTGGGGGTAAAAAAACGGCTCAAGCCTAGGTCCGTTCCCTCGGCGGGGAGCCCTTGAGTACGCTGCTTGCGCGATACAGTGACACAAAACTTTACATCACTGCTACAACATCACACACATCACCTATCACACGTGCACGCCTACCTGCTTACACGCTGTTTTTTTTTGCAGAGAAATAAACGACAAAGAGTTCTACCCTTATTTTTCCCTATCTTATCCTATCCTATATAGTTTAGAGAATTTTTTCCGACACAAAATACATATAGTTGTTGAGGCAGGCATGCTTAGTACACATGCATATTTCAATAACTTATATACGTATATCTAGATAGCTTAGCTTAGGTTAGCTCAAATAGGTCGCGATTTTTGCACAAAACAGGCGACAGCCCAAGCCGAGGTGTGCCGTCTACCCTTGAGTTGGTCGCCCAAACATCCCAAGTCGGTTGAGTGCCTTCAGCGCCCGCTTCAATAGTTCGGTGAAGCTGTAAAGACCTTTCCAGGTGAACAGCGTATACATTTCGAAAAAAAAAATGCGTCGATAACATACGCTGCCACAATTATCGCTATCTTTATCGTGCAGCCAGTGCTGCACTAAACTATACCTATAGCTATATTCTATACACATATTATTTTTATAGCAACAAATCGATGTAAATATTGAGTTAATAACTGAATTAGTGTGAAAGATGAAATTTGTACTTATTTATATTTAAATATAGTAATAATAAAATTACTGCTATTCTAACATGGGTTAAGATTACTTTTATTTTTATTTCCAAAAGATACCATCAAGCGCATTATTGTCAATACCAAAAATGTCTTTCAATAATGATTCCATTTTAATAAAGTTTCTAAGTTAGTGAAAAAAAACATCCCAAAATTATTTAAAAATCAATATTTTTGCCTGTAAAGGTACGATATGCACAAATAAACGCAACTCTTACCGGCAACCAGGTAGCCCGCTGTTCGGATGAATATAATATATAAAACTGGCTTGATTGATTCTTTCCGGTATGATCTCTGCCTATGTAGGTAATTTCGCCAATATCAAGTGTGACAAATACACGTTATAAATCTAATGCCAAATATTTAGTGTAACAACGTAGAATAATCTACAATAGAAACATATCAACATGGATAAATTACTAAAAGGTATTATGTTGTGAGTGGTATAAAGATTATTTATAAATATATTTAAAATACGTTTTCGAAACTGTTTATAACTCTTAAACAATAGTTTCAAACAAGTGACAGTTGACGACGCTTCGGCGCGATGTTTGACGTTTCGATACGGTGTTCATATATTTTTCTTTAATACAATGGAGTACAAAAAGGTTTTGATACAAGTTGAAGATAGTTATGAGAAAGTAAGTGGTAGCGATGTTTATTTAGTTTTATGTAGGTTACTTTTTATCTTAATTGATCCTGGTAGATGATTTTTTTTCTCAAAATGACTACGCTATTGATCGAGCAAGGTCTTAACAGCTTCACCGGACTACAAACAACAGAGTGGTAGATGATGCTACGAACGGGTAATAGGCTTATTTAAAAAAAATCACATGTAATCTGGTAATGTTTCAGTTAATCCGTGGATAGTTTGGATTCACAATTGGAAACGGTAGTTGTGGCTGCAATCGGGTATTAGTTTTATTAAATTTTGTCACGTTTAAAAATACAATTGAAACCAGTGATAACCAATTTGGTGCAGACGAAGTTGCACGGGTCAGCTAGTATTATATAAAATGCTTATATAATTAAAGATCATGGTAAATAACTGAGTAGCCATGATGAAAAGCTTTGATTATAGAAGTATACCCTTTGACAAAAGAACCTTAATAAAGTTCAAGCTTTCAAAAATCAAATAACTATGGTCGAACGTCGACCACTGGGCGCCCACTAGTATTAATTATTATGCTATTCCATTACAACGATATATAAATTAATGCTAATCTTTTCACGAATTTAATTATAAATATATATCTAGAGAAAATAATATAACAAAGTTTACATGATGTTTGTGCCAAATATTTGTTAAACTTTTCATTTAAAATAAAGCCAAGTATCCATAATGTTGGTAATTAAAAAGGTAAAGCAACTTTACAGGTTTAACGGATCTCGTGCAATACTATCAGGGCCTGCTGGCGGGGTTGTTGGGTACGCTATGACATCGTATCAGAAAGAAACTGGCTTACCAGTTATAGGTAATCATTTTTGATATTTTTCTTTTGGATTAACACATTCACTAGTAGTGATACATGTTTAATTTGGCATTTATCAGGTTTCGACATGGGCGGTACTTCCACTGATGTGTCACGTTACGCTGGTGCATTGGAGCACGTCCATGAGGCGACCACTGCTGGTGTGACTATACAGGCACCGCAATTAGGTAATTTCATGCTTTATTAAAATTACAAAAAAAAAGGTCTTTCAATGTATTTTTCTTTTTTTTTATTATATCAACGGAGGCAAACGAACTGGTGGGTCACGTGATGTTAAGTGATCACCACCGTCCATAGACACTAGCGACATCAGGGACGTCGCAAGTGTGTTGCCAGCCTGTATATGGAAGAAGGGGGAGGGGAAGGAAAGGGAAAGCAGGAAAGTGGAAGGGACGTGGGCCTCCGGCTCTCTCACCCACCGAACGAAACACAACAATGCAAGCACTGTTATTTCACGTCAGTTATCGGTGCGAGGGGTGGTACTACCCCGGAGGAGCCGACCCATTCATGCTGAAACCAAAAATAGCTTCAGCGGGGCTCTACCACCTACAGATGTATTTAGGTGCTCATGTAAAAAAATCTCATTTATACTAATATTATAAAGAGGTAAAGTTTGTGAGTTTGTGAAGTTGTAGGGGGTAATTTCAGGAACTACTGGTCCGATTTGAAAAATTCTTTCAGTGTTACATAGCTCAATTATCGAGGAGGGTTACAGTATCATCACGTTATATAGAACCAAAGAAAAATGTATCAAAATTGGGTTCTTTTCCTCTTGAGAGCTTCCACTACGTGTTAGCGTTAGCCTAAAATAACTATTACTACACGGACGAAGTCGCGGGCAGGGGTTAGTTTTTTATAATTATCAATTTTGTATATAAGTAGGAATATTAAACAGGAAATCCTAAAAGTTTCATTAAAATATCTCGAAACGTTTAGTTGAAATATTTTATAAGTTAAAATTACTTCAAATTGTCATTGTAAAGAGTAAGTAAATCCATTAAAAATTAGGGTGCCTTCGAATAACGCAAGCGTATGTGCGAAGTAATATCCACCCTAACCTTTACATATAACATTCTTGAAATAAAGTAACAAAGATTTAAAAAAGGAAATTGAAAAAACAGTACTTCGGTTGAACTCCATTTGTAAGATACAAAAGTATTGAATAAGAAAATACGTGTAAAAGTAAAATATGGATAACATTTCACAGATATAAACACGGTCGCAGCCGGTGGAGGGTCCATGTTGTTCTTCCGGTCTGGTTTGTTTGTGGCAGGCCCAGAGTCTGCGGGGGCTCAGCCCGGACCCGCTTGCTACAGAAAAGGAGGACCGTTGGCTGTTACTGATGCAAACTTGCTATTAGGTACATATGCACCGAATAGTAATGTTTCTTGAAGAAGTGTTCGCATTCTCTTCTTTTGTTTGACTCGGGAACTGTCACCGTCGGCATATTGATTGCTTGAAACAACTTTGCTAGACACCAGCAACCCCAGAAGAGTCACAAGTGCGTTGCCAGCCTGTGTTTGGGAAAATGGAGAGAAAGGGAGTGGGGTTAGAGGAGAGGGGAAGGGAAAGGAGAGGGGAGATGGGTCTCCGGCGCTCTCACTGACCGAACTAAACGCAACAATGCTAGCACTGTTACTTCACGTCGGTTTTCTGTAAGAGTTTGGTGCTACCCCGGACGAGCCGACCCATTCATGCTGAATCCAATAATAGCTTAGCCTGGTTCTATCACCTACAAACATACTTATTATATGGCTTATTATTTTTAAATTTTTCAGGGCGACTATTACCTGAATATTTTCCAAAAATATTTGGACCAAACGAAGACGAGCCTCTCGACCGGGAGGCTACTGTTGCAGAGTTTAAGAAAATGACTGATGAAATAAACAAGTTCTTGAAGAAAGATTGTGGTAAACAGGTATGTTGAAAAAAGATTGTGGTAAACAA
>JACEII010000077.1:447016-527923 GCA_014332785.1 Antheraea mylitta | reverse complement strand
TGTGGTAAACAAGTATGTTGAAAAAAGATTGTGGTAAACAGGTATGTGAATTTAAGAGGCATATAAAATGGTTTTAATTACTTATTTATAACGTATTTTTTTCACATTTTTGAAGAATGTTATTATTTGCACTACGATGAATAATAACTGTACTGCTTAAATATTAGTTGAAGAAAATACCTTGTGCTTCATTTCGTGCTATTTCGACAGCTCCATCTAAATAAAAAAATCCCTCAGTGTGTGTCAAATAGGCATGAAAACTGTAATTATTTTTATAGAATTGTGTGACAGTTTTTAATTGGGAAATATAGCTGATTTTTATTTATCACCTGGGAAATAGCAATGATGATAATTATCATTCGCAGAATATATATGTTTATTATACCAAGTGATTGTTTAGACAGTGGCAATATTTATGAAGTACACACTACACTTGATTCTCGCTATAAATCAATTAAAAAAATAAGTGCTTCATATTTGACTTAATTGTCTAGAAAAATACAAAAATTATACATAATCCTCTACGCGTCCATATTAAAGCATATTGTCAATGATTATCGAGTGATTTCACTTTCATTTGAAAGGGAATATGGGAACATCAGGAACAAAACAATAGGGCTTATTGCCCGTTTTATTATCGAAAGTTATTAACTCCGAGTGCCCATTGTAACTTTTGGCACCGGTCATTGCATTTAGGTTTATTATATTATTTACACGTTTCTAGGTACACTTTTGAATGTCTTAGAACAAACTTTAACTTAGGTTTTCTTGGTTGTTTTTTTAGTATTTGTTTTAATATTATTATTGTATATGTTAAATGTGACCATGAAGTATCATATCCTAGAATATTGCGATTGTCTAACCTTTCACCTGGTATATTATTACACCGCGAAGTTATTTTTTTGGAATTGTTTTTATAAACATTTTGCACTAATACAAAATACGTATATATGGTTCGAGAGCTAGCAACATTGGAAAAACAATAATTTTAGTAGCGCTAGTTCTTTAGTGTCTTTGGCTTATTCCGAACAGTGTGCAAGCAGTCTGGCTATCGGTAAACGTTGCGTTTATTAATGCGTATCACATTTTTACTGGTGATAATATTGATTTTTTTAGGAATTTTAGGAATGTTTATTTTTTCCTCAGATGATGATGGAAGAAGTAGCTATGGGCTTTATTAATGTGGCCAATGAAGCAATGTGTCGACCTATAAGGTAAGACGTTATGTGTATATGACTCTAGATATATTGACAAAGTTAAGTTGGTTTAGCATTTTTGTAGTCTGTACAGTTTTCTTAATCTATGAAATAGCAAACACACATGCATCTACCTTATTCGAAGTGGCTATTACGTTACCAATGAGAGTATAAACAACTTCAAAATGAATATCGTTTTGAGGTCATAAGTATAGCGACTCTTGAGGTCATAAGTACAGCGACTCTTGAGGTCATAAGTATAGCGACTCTTGAGGTCATAAGTATAGCGACTCTTGAGGTCATAAGTATAGCGACTCTTGAGTTTATAAATATAGCGACTCTTGAGGTCATAAGTATAACGACTCTTGAGGTCATAAGTATAGTGACTCTTGAGGTCATAGGTATAGCGACTCTTGAGGTCATAAGTATAGCGACTCTTGAGGTCCGAGGTGTATCGGTTTGTGAGCTAATGAGATTAGTCGAACCTTGGACGAGTGCAAAAATACTCTATGCTTATACTTATACGTTAAATGCTCTAAGTTATATTGAAATGCAGATTAATTATAAAGGTGGTTAGATGATGTGAGAACCTCGATACAGAATGTAAATATTGATAAGATTTCTGCTGGTTTTTCAGGGTATTGTATGTAGGATACAAATCATTACGTTTGTGTATAGGGCCTAAGGGGTAATGATATGACTTAATTATTAGTTGGAAAATGCATATGTGTACTTATACAAGCATATAAGAATGTATACTTTTTAGCTTCAAAAAGACTTTGGATGCAATCGGAACCATTTTAATTAAATGATTATAATTAATTTAGAAAAAGCTTTTTTAATTTATCTTTATACAGAATCAAGAAGAAAAAAAGTGAATAAACTATCAATCAAATAACAACGTAATAATAATAATTTATAATGTAAACAAACAAGCATACATATCGACAGTTAACCTCAAATCTTTATAGAGGGTGGGTTTATACCCACCCTAATAATGTTATAGTATAGAAAAACACTTTCATCACGAAACTCACAATAAATTATTATTCGCCACCATATATATTTTAAAATCACACACAAATACATATGTATATCTATGTATGATTTGTTTTTATCTGCAATGATATAAACTCGTGTTGTAGATTCATATGTATCGGAATAAATACCTTGAATATAGTTAGTTATCAGTTCTCGCGAAAACTTGACAGACGATTACGAACCAAGTTCATGGTGTTGCGTTTACGTGTCGGCTTCGCGCGTAAATTAAAAACTTACACTCGTAATTTTTTCCAAATGCGTCACAAGAACTATACTAAAAAAATGAGAAGGTTTTTCCAAGTTTTTAGAGGAATCTTAGTCTGTTATGTATCGGATTCTATATTTTATTCATAATCTTGTGTAGAACTTTATAAATATCTTTTGACAATTTCAATATTTTTACAAGATGGTGGCCATATTGTTAGCACTTTTCAAAGAGTCTTTGTGGCAAGTCTAAATGCATGCTTGAATGAAAGATACCATTTCCCACCCTTTTCACATATACAATAACCAAAATGTACTACGTAGGATACCACCAATATTGCAAAATAACAACAACCAATAACACAAGATTATGAATAACATATAAAGTTCACTACATGATATTCCAAGATCCCGCCAAAAACTCCCCGTTACCTACTGCGTTTTGTATTTGAGGGCGTTGACGACAGCGCGAGGGCACGACGCGTCTCAACACGCGCTCGCATGTTTCGGGGGCGCGGGGGGACAGCACGCGTGTGCTGTCGCTAGGCACCTAGGAATATCAACAGTGCTCATACATAAATACGCTGGTGAGTTTCACATCTAACGACCATACATAAATACACTGGTGAGTTTCACACCTGACGACCATACACAAATACGCTGGTGAGCTTCACATCTGACGACCATACACAAATACGCTGGTGAGCTTCACACCTAACGACTATACACAAATACGCTGGTGAGCTTCACATCTAACGACCATACGTAAATACGCTGAAGAGTTTCACATCTAACGATCATACACTTATCACAAGAGTTAGTCGAAATCAAAATATCTTTCGAGTTCCACATTGCTCAAATAATGTCTCTTATTATAATTCATTATACAGAATGTATAGAGAATACAATAATAACGCAAGGGATTTGGATATATTTTACGAAAATACAAGTAAGAATAGTAATAGTGAAAGTAAGCATGCATTATTTTGTATTTAGTAAATATCATAATCTTTCTTTGTGTTATATATGTTATTGTTATCTTTTTGTTTTATATTTAGAAACTTCAAGGGAGTTTTCGTGGCATCTCAGAATTTCATGGTCTGTGGTATTATTTTCCATTCACTTCACTTATACACAATAAACTAACTATATTATGAAGACAAGATTATGAATAAATCCAAGAAGAAATGAAAAGAAATAAATTCCACTACATGACAGACTAAGATCCCGCCAAAAACTCCATACACGTAGTTAATAATTAAATAATATAAAGTGTATTACATACTTTACTCTGACATTTGTTTGCCCGCAGCCCGATGTAAGGTTGGCAACTCGATGTCCATTCATTGGTTCATTGCCGTATTCGTTCCTTCATTGATTCATTCTTTCGTTCATTGACTCGTTCGTACCTTCATTTTCACAAGGTATACTGTCAGCATATGGTATGGCTTTGGCACATATAGTGCACGAGTCACAGCAGCCTTGCGCCTGCGTCTACAATCTGGGAAACTTCCCACAGCTGGACATGCAGCTGGACGTTCTTGAGGCAGTCTGCAGAGACAAACTGCGTTCTCAGGTATTATTTGCCTTGTGACGTCAATTCTGTTTTATACAAAGGGTTACTGTCTATCCTTTTTGAAGTGTGGCAGGAGTTAAAGTTCTGATTTCGCGTCATGACATGCTAGTAACCGTGACCGATCGTATTACACGATCTATAATATAAGGGCCTGTGTACGTCTAATATTGATATTTTGTATCGAAATTGTGGTGCCTATTATATATATCTATACTTAATACTATAAAAAGGTAGTTTGTGAGTTTGTGACGTTGTAGGGGGTAATCTCAGGAACTACTGGTCTGATTTGAAAAATTCTTTTAATGTTATATTGCTCAATGTTCAAGGATGGTTATAGGCTATATATAATCACGCTAAGACTAACAGGAGCGGAGCACTAATGAAGAATGTTTCAAAATTGATTTTTTCCTCTTGAGAGCTTCCGCTGCGTGTTAGCGTTAGCCCAAAGTAACTATTCCATGCGAACGAAGTCGCGGGTAGAGGCTAGTCAATTATAAATTGTATAAAAATGTAAATAATTATTGTTCGAAATGCCAATATATATGAAAACCAGCCCAATGATAATAATTTAATTTTACAAATTATGAAATGAAAATAATTCACACTATAATCAATTTAAAACAGAACGCATTCTATTGTATTGATTTTTCACTTCTGTCTGTAGTCCTTATGATTGCCTCATTTTTTCTGTATCTATCGATCTCTTTCTAACGTTTCAGGGTATTAAAAATTCTCAAATAGTATTGGAACCGTATCTGCATCTTAGATATGCTGGAACAGACTGCGCACTCATGGTGTCTCCAGACCCTGGAGATTCCCCCACGGCCACTAAACATGGGGATTTTTACACGGCTTTTGTTAACAGGTAAGAGATATATATTTTTTTATATCATAGTAGGCAAACGAACAGACGGGTCACCAGATGCTAAGTGATCACCGTCGGCCATAGACACTTGCAACACCAGGGGAGTCGCAAGTGCGTTACCAGCCTGTGTTGTGAGAAGGAGAAGTGGGAGGGAATCGCTGACCGAACGAAACGCAACAATGCAAGCACTGTTACTTCACGTCGGTTTTCTGTGAGAAGGTGGTACTACCCCGGACGAGCCGAACCATTCATGCTGAAACCAGTAATAGCTTCAACGTGTCTCTACCACCTACAAAATACAATGTTTGTCTAGAGTCATCTCTGATTCATTTTAACTTTGTGTTTCTAAATATTATAATGGATCTTTACCTAAGAAATTGCCATTCTGCAGTACTGGCCATTTCAAATCAAAAAAAATTTTTTTTTCTTTGGCTAAGAATTCTAATTTCAAATTAATTTTATTTCAAAAACATGGAATTCTTTTTCCGAAAATAGTCATTTGTTTATGGATTACTTTTACATTTTCATCGCATTTCAATCTTTTTTTATCATCAATGATACGTTAAGAATTCGAGTTATTATGGAATACGAGTAAGAAGCAATTTCATAGGTATATAGACGATCTTCATGGAAATTGGAATTTATGTATAATCTTATCTAATTTGAGATATAGGATAATGTATACGTCGTTTAATGGGTTTAATATTTTTAAATATCAAATTAAATGAGTGTCAATGTTGTTTATTGTTATTAATTGTAAGTTTCATCAGTCTCGGACAGATGGCGCTTTAAATTAGTTTGTTGACAGATACTTGTGACAGATCGCTTGTTATAGATATAACATAGATGGCGTCACGTTTTAATTTTGAATTTAATTTTTGAACTTCGGTTTGTTTTAAGGTGCACATAATTTATTAAATTCAAAATTTGATGATGTCCTCCTTGACGTGTCCGTCAACAGCGAACCTTGTTAATTTCGGGAATGAGAGCGAATGTGGCTCGCGATACCAGATTTTGATTTAAATGTACGGTTACAAGGCGCACAATATAACTGACCAAAGTAATTTAGGGCGTAGAAGTAGGAAGGCTTGGGATGATTCTTTGCGAAGAGGCGTTTTGGATCGAGATTTTGTAGTCGATGTTCCTCGAAAGTTACTATTGCCTTTTTAACAGAGTTACGCCATTCTGATCTCTGTTGCGCTAGCTCTACCCACTTACTTGATGGTATGTTAGATGCGGTGAGATGGCGCTTATTCACATCTCTGTAGCGAAGGTACTGGCCCCCAGGCTTGCGCTTTCCATGTTCCAATTCAAAATGTAATAACTGAGCCACAGCAACGTGTAACCAGTCACCTAGTATTACTATACCTATATTTTTAGGTATAAAAACGAGTTTGGTTTCACATTATCTGACCGTGACGTCATCGTTGATGATATTCGTGTCCGCGGAGTGGGGATAAGCACAGTCCCACAAGATACAGCGCCACCTAGCGGGAAGGGGGCTGATCCGATCGTGGAAAAGGTCAGTTTTTTTTTATATATCATACGAGACAAACGAACAAGTCGGTCTCTTGATGTTAAGTGATCAACACCGTCTATAGAGACCAGCAACACCAGAGGAGTCGAGAGTGCGTTGCCACCCTGTTTTGGTGGGGAATGGGGCAGGGTAAAGGGAAGTCTGGCGCTCTCACTAACCGAACGAAACACAACAATGCAAGCACTGTTAGTTGACATGGGTGTTTCTGTGTGTTGGGTGGTAGTACAGGAGAGGAGCCGTCATATTCTCGATGAAACCAGTTATAGCTTCAGTGTGGCTCTACCACCTATCAAAACCCTACCTTCTACTTTTCTTAATAATCCCCTTGTGTTTCATGACACCTTTACGAAAACGATACACGCTCTATCTAAACTACTAGCTTCTGCCTGCGACTTCTTTCGCGTGGAATAGTTACTTTGAGCTAACGCTAACACGCAGCGGAAGCTCTCAAGAGGAAAAAATCCCGATTTTTAAACATTCTTCGTTGTTGCTTCTCTCCTATTGATCTTAGCGTGATGATATATATAGCCTATGACCATCCTCGATAAATGGGCTATATAAGATCCTCGTTCCTGAGATAAACCCCCTACAACGTAACAAACTCACAAACTTTACCACTTTATAATATTAGTATAGATATACTATTGTTACGACCTACTCAACGAGTAAAGCTTATGCTATCGATTATCTAGAGATGAGATGATATCGTCGATGTTCGTATTCTTATTGTAGGGACACACTTGCATATCTATAGAGTGCACGCTATAGATATGTAGGGGACAAAGTCCACTCATCGTTTCACGTTCCAATATAAAATGTATGTAACCAGTCCGGTTGTAGCCGTATAGGCAAACATACGTGTGTTATATCTGTAGTTATATGTAATTAGCTTGACTGTGTGAAATTAATATAGATTCTGATTATTCGGAAATACTGACTTTCATTGATCCAACAGGGCTCATACAAAATATACATATAAAATACACACCAATACCTAAACTTATGGTTATTTCTTTTCATTGTTTTTTACAGACCGTTAAAGTTTATTTTGAAGGTGGTTACCAAGACACAAAAATCTGCTTATTGGAGAAACTCATGCCTGAACAAGTGGTACCAGGTCCTGCTATTATAATGGACAGCTTGTCTACAATTCTTGTCGAACCTGGTGAGTTGTTGATTGTTTTTAGCTAAGTTTACTCACATATTAATAGTAACGTCGTGTAGGTTTAATGTGTTTTGTGATGTGAAACATCTATAGGCGGAGGGTGAACCTGATTTGCTGGCGTGGCGACGCAAAACACGAACTTTGCACTATTAATGAAATAATCGGAAACATTTGCAACCCTATTTATATATACATAAGATTCTAACTGTTTTGTAGGCCACTCGCTCTACTAGTATTACGCGCCATACGCCGATGACGTAACGCCCTTTGATAAATGCCGAAAAACACACCGCCCCTGCGCCTAGTTGAATTTTTACATTTTGTATTTAGTAAAAATGAATATTTATGTAATAAAATATATAAACAGTCATTATTGTATGGAGTAAATTTGCAATGCTTTATCTTTTTACTATGCCGTAACTGTCTCCTGTCGTAATCTGTTCTTTTATGCATATAACTAATACAAAACAATTTCGATGTGTCACATCTACCGGGCGTCCCGTGACGGCTCAATTTTTTTGTCTACTGTTAGAAGGATTTTAATAACAAAATGTCGATAAGTATAAATAAGACGCGGACATGGCGATGTGGTGGCCTCGTTCTGGCATACATGAAATTTATCACCATCAACTATTTTGCTAAAGCTGTATTTTATTTATTTAATCTTTATTGTACAACATTATACACACACTATAAAAGAATTCAAATTATGTGATTAGTACAAAGGGCGGCCTTATTGCTATTAGCAATCTCTTCGAGGCAGTCAACCTTGTAAACCATTCTTCGAATTAGCTCCCGGCGTTTTGTGCTATAAAAGATGGCCGTGAATTGTCTTTAACTGATCCCCTCAATCAAATAACTACAGTGAACGATTCGTACCTCTTCTCCTCATAACCACGAATTACGACGTCCTGGTCTGGCGGTGAATTTCTCTCCCGCACACTCGCCGCGGCGCTCCTCGACAGCAATTCAAGCCTCGGTCACAGAATAATAATAATCCTAGCGAAAGTGCATTCGTCGATTATGACTCATGGTAGGAACATCTTTCAAAGGCTGTGATATTATATTTACCTTTGGTTTATCCCTCTTATATATATTTTTTTGATATATTGGTGTCCAAAAATAGGGATAATTATTGGTAACGACTTAAGTCTATTTCAGTAATCTTAGTTATTTAATGGGATACTTGATTATTGGCATGGCGACGCAAAACACGCACATTGCATTATTAACGAAATACTCAAAAACATTTGCAATCCTATCTGTATAAACATAACATTCAAACAGTTTTGTCCGTCATTCGTCCTACTAGTGTTACGCGGCACGCGCCGGTGACCTAGCGCCCTTTGATAAATGCCGCAGAAAACAGCACGCCTGCGCCTTATTGAACTTTTTTATTTAATACAAATGAATATTTATGTAATAACATAAATTAACAGCCATTTTTTTATGGAACAAATTTTTAATGATTTATCTTTTCACTATGTCATAGCTGATTCCTGTTGTAATCTGTTCTTCTATGCATATAACTTATATAAAAAAAAATCGATGTTTCACATCTGCCAGGCGTTTCGTGACGGCTCAATCTTTTTGTAACTAAAACAGTTTATTTCTTTTACTTGTATTAGATTGTCGTGCTGAAATAACGAAATTCGGTGACATTCGTATCACGGTAGGATCCGGTCAAGCGAAAAAGGTCACAACGGACTTGGATTCCATACAGCTGAGCATTTTCTCGCACCGTTTCATGTCGATAGCTGAGCAAATGGGCAGGTAAAGTTCATTAAAATATACATGAAACATGAATAACAAATTATAATCTAGATATTAAAAATGCATTTTTGTTATCGGGAGCGTGTATGCTTCCGTACCCAAACATTAAAAAAAAAATAGTGCGTGGAGTCCCTCCGCGCGGAATAAATGAAACTTCGTAATGTGGAAATGCAAATAGGATGGGTTAGAAATTGATTTTTAGTGTAATCATATTGTTTCTAGCGTTAAACGTTTAACGCAACCTTCTTTTTTCTATTTACATACAGTAGTATTTTTAGTATTTTTTTTACATACAGACACTTGATTTATATTATATGTATCTGTAGCGCAACTTTCGATGTTATAGAGTGTTGCAAAGAACATCGATATCGGTAAATATCAAAGAGCGGTTAGACTTCTCCTGCGCTCTTTTCGGGCAGGACGGTGGATTGGTCTCCAACGCCCCCCATATACCGGTACATTTAGGAGCTATGCAGGAAACAGTCCAGTATCAGGTAAATACTAATACTCTTTTTTTTAATACGACCATTATCAAATCCATTTTGTGCATCGATAGGTTTTAACTATTCATGTTTTGTAAAAATAAACATGAAGAGATAAACCAGATTGAGTTTCTTGCCGGTTCTTCTCGATAACTGAGTTGTTTGTCCGAATCAGTGGCAGCTTTGAGATTCATAAGCCCCTACTCAGGGCCTAAATTAAATAGAGTACTCTTGATTATGATCGATATTTGTATTTAATGTGAAACATCGATAACCAGATGAAAGTACGTGGTGATTCGTTGAAGCCTGGAGATGTACTTCTAGCTAATCACCCGAAAGCCGGTGGTTCACATTTACCAGACCTGACCGTCATTACTCCAGTGTTTCATAAGTGAGTAACTATTTTGATATGTTATCGAATCAAAGCATATCGGTATTTCGATATAAGGGGCCATTGAAGTATTAAGTAAGCACTGATGGAGGTGGGGGGTCCTTGATTTGCTTATTTTTGATGACATAGGGGTTGGGGGCTGACACCAGACGGGGAGTAGACGCAGTGCCAGTTCAGCAGCTCCTGCTCCCTGGTTATAGGTGATTGAAGGCACCATGGGGTTTTAGTCCGTTTAAGTCAGACATACCCCATCCTCAGCTGCCCGGCTAGGGTGGGAATCCGTAGGGATTTTCCCAGGTAAAAAAAGGGGTTGGGGGTCCGGGTACGTCACCAATATTTCTTTATTAAACCGGTACAGATTTAGATAAATGTTTACGTAAGCAATAGGGTTAGAGCATTGCTTACTTTTGCTGACCAGGCAGTAGAGTCACGCTGTTGCTAAAACGGTTTCAGCATAAATGGGTCGGCTCATGCGGGTAGTACCACCCTCTCACAGGAAACCGATGTGAAGTAACAGTGCTTACATTGTTGCGTTTCGTTGGGTGAGTGAGAGCGTCGGAAGCCCACCTCCCTTCCCCCGCCCCCTCCTTACCCACCAATTCAAACTGGCAACGCACTTGCGACTCCTCTGGTATTGCTGGTGTCTATGGACGGCAGTGATCATTTAACATCAGGTGACCCACCTGTTCATTTGCCTCCTATGATATATATATATATATATATATATATAAAAAGGAGGAGGAAACTGTCACAAATTACAGAAAATATGCTTACGTTATAGATGAACGGCCTCTAAGGTATTTCACTTTATTAGAGTGATGACAACTAATTACTCATCTGTGAATGAAGTAAATTGCTTATAACGTTTTCTGTATTTATCGATGAAGCTTGATAGGTGACTGGTAGAAATCGTCACGTAAGGGAAAAATGTTACGTGAGGTTCATGTGACCTTTCTATTTCTATTGTATCTCATTAGAAATGACCTTTATTTAAAAAAAAATGTTTTTTTTTCTATGCTTATCGTTTATCGTACGTTGAATTGTAATCGGGATATTGAAATAATCCGTATACTAGTAGAATAAGTATGTAACAATAAAGTCAATGTTAAATCTCGACTACCAAGTATAATCAAGTATTATTGTTGAGTCTAAATAATAGTTATATTTATGCTAATTTCGTTTCATTTATTACTAAAAAAGTTTTTTTTTTTTTTTCAAATAAACGGGTCTATTTAATTTGGAAACTGATATAGTTGGTGTACGTACATTGGGGATCCAATTAAACCCAAGTATTTCACATTTTATTTTACACACAAATGTCTACACTATTTTATTCTTAATTTTAAACACGTCTCGTCTTATATTCAATACAATGCCAATAGCCATCTTAGAAACGTTATACCACAGAGTACTACAACATCCGCTCAGATATTACGTTCTATTTTACCAATTCATCTTTATACTTATAATTCCTATGTCCGTGTGTATGTGACTGTACTTCTCCCTAACGGCTGGACAGATTTTGATGATTTTTTTTTTGTGTTTTCGTGGATTCCATAATGATTTAGATTTACAATTGGACTCGGTAGGTGGCGTTTGAATTTTACTAATATTAAACTAATCGTAAACGTCCCTTCTGTGATATAAGTTACTCCAAAAGCTTAGGCCGTTTAGGGTGTTTGAATTGCCAATTGATGCGTCATTATTAATTATCAAGACACGTTATTACTAAGCAATTATTGCTTCAAAACCGATTCTTTAGGTCCCAAACTCGTCCGATATTCTTCGTGGCGAGTCGCGGTCACCACGCCGACATCGGCGGCCTCACTCCCGGCTCCATGCCACCACATTCCACCACCCTCAGTCAGGAGGGAGCCTCTTTCAAATCTATGCTCCTTCTCGACGGCGGCACCTTTAACGAGAAACTACTAACTGAAGGTATTCTCTATTCCAGAATCAAGATAAACCTAAATAAGTTGAAATTCATTTAACTGTTTAAGTTACAGAATGTGCCAAAAATAGACATATATACATAGTCCATACATATACATATACTCATCCATACATACATACGCAAATATACTCATCCGTATATGTGCACCCATACTCATTCGTACATATGAACACATACTAATCGGTACATATGCACACATACACATTCGTACATAGCACACATATTCATTCGTACATATGCACACATACTCATTTGTACACCTGTACACATACTCATTCGTACATATGCACACATACTCATTTGTAAATATGCACACATACTCATTCGTAAATATGCACATATATTCATTCGTAAATATGCACATATACTCATCTGTGCATACGCACATATACATATATACACACACTCACGCATTCACATACATCGTTACCCGTCTGTATAATCCGGTTAAATTTGGAGTCTTCTAGCTAATATATATTTATTTTTGTTTAAGAATTGATGAAACCTGGTAAAGAGCCAGGCTGTACAGGCACCAGAAACCTTGCTGATAACCTGTCAGACCTGAAAGCACAGGTTGCTGCAAACCAACGGGTAAATGTTGTGTTTCGAAATTAACCAATATGAATGCGGATGGATTGAGATGGTTGTTGTTTTCTGGATTGTACTAGGCTTATTTTCAGATATACATTGTCGTGTTAAATTAAAAACCCCTCTCTCTGTGCATCCACCAAAAACGAATGTAACTCTATATATATGTTTGTAAAAAAATGTGTAATGAAAAGATAAACCAGATCGAGTTTCTTGTCGGTTCTTCTCGATGACTAGGGTTGTTTGGTCGAACTGGTGGTAGGTTCGACGTTCATAAACGCTTTCTCAGGGCCTAATTTGTATTTTTTATAGTAGCACGGCAAAGTGACTACACTATACCTGTGGTAAGCACAGTGCAATCCAAAAACAACGGATTTTTTTTAAATATAAACAAATATATCGGAATCTAATACTTTTATTCTGGACGATTTGTTCTTATTGATTATTTTCTCCCAAAGGGGATACAATTGGTGGGGGAACTTATAGAAGAGTACAGTCTGGATGTGGTACAAGCGTATATGGCACATATACAGAAGAACGCGGAACTAGCAGTGAGAGATATGCTAAAGGTAAGTAGGTAAAAAATGTACTGAACCGAAATATCTTGAACTTGGGTCTAGAACGATTATTAGTATTATGTCCAGCAATTGCGTATAACAAGGAGGATAACTTTTCATATAGTTTTTAAATATTTTATTTTATTTTTATTAAGAATAAACTAAACATATTTTACCTGGACCTGGACCCAAATATCCTAAAATTAGGTCCATTAGTGATTCTTAGTATGATTTCCAACAATTATGTTTCGCAAGGAGGATGACTTTTTCATAGCTTTTTTTAATACATTTAATTTTGTTTTACAGGAAAATATAAATATAGAACAATTAAGATTTTTTAAGTACGATTTACTAAACCCAAATATCCTAAAATTGGATCCAGTAGCGATAAATTTCTAAAATTGTATCATTGTTTTCTAGGAAGTTGCTAGAAATGCCCTCGCTAATACAGGTTCGACTGTATTGAAAGCGATTGAATATATGGACAATGGAACTCCAATATCTCTGACAGTTACCTTGAATCAGGAAAACGGTAGCGCCCTCTGTGATTTCACGTAAGTACCCCGAGCCAGTCCGACTATTATAATAATCATTATTGCCACAGACATAGATGGTGCTCTAACAACTAAAAACAGAGTGTGTGTCGATAAAGACAAACGATAGAAGTGAAAATGTGGTAATAAGGGAAAACATTTAAAAATATAACAAAAAGCCAACATGACGCGGTGTTCTCAGGAGGTCGCCCATCCAAGTACCGACCGCGCACGACGTTGGGTAATTTCGGTAATCTAACGAGAATCCGTGTTTTCGCCACTGTGCACGACACAGTGTTTACCCCTACCACTTTTCGTCACACAAAACGTACGCCGATCAGAATTTCAATGCTCTCCCATAACAATCATTTCGTTACTAATAGTTGTGTTCACACAGTATGATTGATCGCATCAAAGTGAAAACTTATCAGAGTCTCATGTGTTAAAGAAATATGACGCGGATGTTTTGGTGCTAGAGGTTGACTGGTAAAAATCGTCACGTAAGAAAAAAGCGTTATGTCACGTTCATGCTACCCTCTCTATCTCCCTGTCCTTGTTTTATATACAAATGTGAGTGCGTGTGTATGAAAATTCGAGCAATAGACTTCGTGCCCTACCCGTTGTATAACCTCAAAACTAATAGCTTAGAAAGTTCAATAGAAGTTATCTTTATTAATTTTTAGGAATGTTTTCGTTGATCAAATATTTCACAGTACAGTTTAAACTCTTTGTAACGTTTTTCGCTATAACGAAAATCTCTCTATAATGTAGAAATTAATTCAATTTGGTTGGTTTACCACAAAACCTCTTTATAGCGAAAAAAATTGTCCCTTAAAATTTGTTATTAAAAGTTTATTTGTAACCCCCTAGCCTTATTTTTTAATGGACTAATCAAGTTTTTAATTTTTAGTCTTGTTCTTCATTATAATTTTACCTTACATAATTTGATTTTGCTTAAGTTTTTTGTAATAAATGCAGTACTTTTTTAAACTTATGCTGCCAACAATCTGTTGATCAGTACTTGATAAGGTCTTCATACGTTTTTAAGGAACTTAAATCGTTAACGTTTTGGACAGTTCAGGAGTTAACTCAAGACATAACTATCCAAATTATATGTATAATTAAAAATGTATATATTACAGTGGTACTGGTGTAGAAGTTTGGGGCAATCTGAACGCACCACGAGCTATAACTCTCTCTGCTCTTATATACTGTTTGCGATGTATGGTCGGACATGACGTTCCCTTAAACCAGGTTCGTATCTAATACCTTAGTAATTAAAGGTTCATCCATAAATCATTGAGAGTTGTTCTTGTTCAACAATCGATAAAATAAAATTACGCAATTGGTTTCGCTATAGCTTTACATATCGTTTATAGAATTTCTGTAAGAAGATCTAAATAATAAAAAAAAAACCTATTTACATAAAATGTGCAGCTATGCGCGTAATAGTCAAAAACTGCTGCATAGATTTTGTTCACATTTCCTCTGTTTTACCTCTTAAGCACTTGGTTCATAGCTTTAAAAAAATCATAATATATTCATTCAATAAATAGTTTCTATAGTTGTAAAAATTATTTTTATAATACGTTCAGCGATGTGTGAAGTGGTGTAAGCGATAGGTACTCATGCGCAGGAGAGAGGTAGTAAACAGATGTCATTGTTTACGACAAAAAAAATTTTAGCATTGTTTTAAAACTATTTCTACCCAAGTGAAACCAGTTTATTATATTAGTAAGGTTTATTCAAGGTTGACGGTGATTCGTTATTATTTACAGGGTTGTTTGAATCCAATCGAGGTGATAATCCCGCAAGGATCGATTCTGGACCCGTCTGAGGGTGCCGCGGTGGTGGGCGGAAACGTTTTAACCTCCCAGAGAATTGTGGACGTTGTGCTGAAAGCGTTCCAGGTGAATATCCTTTCAACCTTAAGCATATCGTTGATAGAAATTTTCTACATTCCTAAATTTTTGGCTCTATACCAGGTGAAAGGTTAGTCACTCGCAGTATTCTAGGATATGACATAAAAACAACCAAGAACCCCTAAGTTAAAGTTTGTTCTAAGGCTTCCAAAAGTATAACTACAAACGTGTAAATAATTTGAACCTTATGACCGGTGCAAAAGCTACAATGGGTGTTCTGAAACTAATAACTTTCGATAATAAAACGGGCAACAAACTTTTTTGCTTTGTACTTAACGTTTCTACGTACCCTTTCGTTTCCGATAGTAAATATATGGAGGAGTTGTTGAGGCGTGTATGCTTGGTACACATATACGTTTCAACAACCCATACATATATGAATAGTTAGCTAGGTTAGCTAAGATAGGTCGCGATTTTGCATGCAACAGGCAATAGCCAAACCGAGGTGTGCCGTGCACCCTTGAGCTGGTTGCCAAAATAAAATCGGCTGAGTGCCTTAAGCGCTCGCCTTAGTAGTCCGGTGAAGCTGTTAAGACCTTGCTGGGTCAATAGCGTAGTCATTTCGAAAAAAAAAATGTACCCTTTGAAATGAAATCACCCGACGGCCATTGACACTGTGCGTTAACATAGACGCGTAGAGGTTTGTGTATAATTTTTGTATTTTTCTAAATAATCAAGTCAAATATTAAGCATTAATTTTTTAATTGATTTAGAACGAGAATCGAGAGTAGAGTGTTCTACATAAATATTGCTACTGTTTAAACAGTCACAGTTTTTCTGTTTTTTTTTTTATTGCAAAGCAGGCAAATGTACTTGTGGGTCACGTGATGTTAAGGTGATTACCATCGTCCATAGACACTAGCGGTATCAGGGAAGTCGCAAGTGCGTTGCCAGCCTGTGTATGGGAGAGGGGGGAGGGGAAGGAAAGGGAAAGAGGGAGGTGGGCCTCCGGTGCTCTCACTGACCGAACGAAACACAACAATGCAAGCACTGTTATTTCACGTCGGTTTTCTGTGAGAGGGGTGATACTACCTTGGACGAGTCGACCCATTCATGCTAAAACCAGTAATAGCTTCAGCGTGGCTCTATCACCTATGAGCGTGTTCAAATAAAGAAAATAAGCGCATTATATTTAACAGGTGTGTGCTGCGTCACAAGGTTGTATGAACAACCTCACCCTCGGTGAAGCTGATTGGGGATACTATGAAACGGTAGCCGGTGGTAGCGGAGCGGTGACTATAGACTTGTTACTTTATAACCTATAATTGAGGACATATCAACATGTGTTCAATTGTGTTCAAGTCTTAAAAATCAATGTTAATTTTCGGGAGTTCTCTCTTACAAACTGCCGTAAAGTGCAGGTAATCGTTATTATACATAATGTCTCGAACTACCTAAAATGTGATTAATAGATCACATTAATTAAAATGTCGGAATTTGTTTCGGATCTTATTGTGACGGTGTGGATAAACACCGGCCAATTATATATATTATATAATACCAACGTACAAGATTACGTTGGAGTTATATATGCATACATACGGAGTATACGTTAATATGTCCAGATATACACGCGTGTACGTATACAGACATGTACGTACGTACTCAAATGCACTCAAAATGTAACTCCAAATAAAACGTTAGTCACACACAACTAATATACAACTGTCCACTTAAAAAAAATTACTAAAAATGATAATAGATTTATAAAGACACGTAAAAGGGTTCAGAAAAAAGATAGTATAACTTTATAAAGACACTGTGTGTTGTGAAATGGTTTAGAAAAATGATAGTGTAACTTTATAAAGACACTAGAATTGTGTTGTAAAATGGTTCAGAAAAATGGTAGTATAACTTTATAAAGACACTTTAAGTGTGTTGTAAAATGGTTTAGAAAGATGATAGTGTAACTTTATAAATACACTATGTGTGTTGTGAAATGGTTTAGAAACATTATAGTATAACGTTATAATGACACTATAAGTGTGTTGTTAAAGGGTTCAGAAAAATCATACTGTAACTTTATAAAAACACTAGAAGTGTATTGTGAAGTGCTCTAGAAATAACATATAATATCCAGGGTCCGGGTTGGGAGGGAACTGGTGGGGTCCACACCCACATGACGAATACCCGTATCACCGACGTGGAGATAGTCGAGCGCCGGTACCCGATGCTCGTCACTAAGTTCTCATTGCGAGACGGATCTGGGGGTAGGGGTATGTATACATAGTCGACTACAATAATTGGTATTCTCCTATTTCTTGATGTTTGTAAAAACGTTTTTTTTTTTACTTTATAAGTTTTAGTGTTTGACGACAATCACATCTGATGTACATGAGTCGTTACTTTTCAAAATGAGCTAAATTCAGTTAATCCTTCATAATAACGGTTTTTTTTTTTAATTTTGCCGTTCTTTTTACATGTACAAAATTTTAAGATCTTAAAAATAACGTAAAATGTCAAAAACGGCTAAAATTAAATTTCGCTTATTTTGAAATGTATCGACGACGGACGTAACTAAAAAAAAGTTCGTGACATATAGCGATAATGTCTTCCCACATCTACATTTATTGTGACGATAAACAAAACTTCGTGCCAATACACGCGGGTATGGAAGTAGCTTCAGACCACATCGGCATTCAACATTAGATGAGATTGTGGTCAAACGATGAAATATATAAAGTATTAAAAAAAACAATTAGTGTCTTAACTTGTCAGGTAAATGGAAAGGTGGTGATGGAGTGATCAGAGAACTGGTTTTCCGTCGTACTGTACAACTGTCCGTTCTGACTGAACGTAGAGCCTTCCAGCCGTACGGCATGAATGGTAAGGCAACATTAATTAATATAGTAAAGTATTAGCTAAAAAAAAAAAACGGAATATGTTCAAATCTTGATTCCTAAAAATCGTTTATTTATGTTAGTAAACAGTTACTCTAAAGCCAATAATTATTTTATTATTTAAATAAAATTTATTATCAAGGTGATCTGAATCATGTAACGTGTGCTGAATTGTACGCGATGTTTTTTGTTAGAACCTACATTCCTCGTCAATCTTTTTGGCCGCTTTGAATAGTCTTGAGTACTGGTTTACGCATAATATAGCCATAAGTTTACAAAACGAAACTATAACGTTGTCCTGCCTTGATAAAAAAATAACTAAAATTCAACCACAGCGTCACCTAACGGGTCCAGATATAAATATAACTATTCCATACAAAATAATTCATCAAAATGTGTCCAGCCGTGTACGAGTAGTTCAGTCACATACACATGTACAGAAATATTATATTATAAAATATATGTATTTACATCAAAATTTGTCTTCTAAACTCTATTCAAAGCGGTCAAAAAGTTTGGTGAATACTTTAAACGATTTTTGGTATTAGAGTAAACCTTACATCCGTTGGTATCCTTTATATCAAACAATCAGGTGGGGAAGCAGGGGAGCGTGGTCTCAATCTGCTGCAAAGGCTTGACGGACGTGTCATCAATCTCGGTGGAAAAGCTTCGGTCGAGGCTTACCCTGCGGTGAGAGGATTTGTACTTTTTTTATAGCACGACGAATTTATGTCACTGTACTAAGACAGACAATCGAATTAAAATAGTGCTAATCATCCCGAGATTTGTCATCGATCGTCACTGATATACCAACATAAATTCCTCTCAGCAACATATATTATCTGATTCCAAAACGCAACAACCTAAGAGTTTTTGCGACGATTTGTCCAGTTGGGTACAGGCAACCTATAATCCCGTTTGGTTACTGTACATACAGTGGTAAAACCATCGAAAAACCTAATATCAGATGACAATAGTCACTAATATTCCAAACTGCAAGCCTCTTAACACCTGAATATACATTAACTGATCCCAAAACGCTAAATTCCAAGAGTTACTGCGATGATTTATCACGCTGTGTATGGTAGCAGCGCTACAGTCGGGTACAAGCAACCTATAATCCTGCTTGGTTACTGTACATACAGTGGTTGAACCATCGAAATACCTAACATCAAATGGTAATTATGGTTGATATAGCAATCTTTAAGCTTAACAGCTGTGTATATAGTTACTAATCCCAAAACACTACATCCCAATAGTTAGTGCGATGTTTTATCACTTTGTGTATAGTGGCAGCAGTTCAGTCGGATATAGGTACCTTATAAAGGCACTTTCTTAATGTACATACAGTGGTTGAACCATGGAAAGATTTGCCATCACTCAGCAATCATCGCTGATATACTCACCCGCTCAACATCTTGTTAAACATTAGCTGATCTCGAAACCGTACATTGTAAAGAATCACTGCTACTTTTTATCACCTTGTATATGTTGACGTAAATATAGTGCGGTACAACGCCAAGCAACCCACAGAGTTACCTTAAATAAACTACCACCTTGCTTGGTTACTGTATATACAGAGGTTAATGTCAAAACACGATACATGTAAATTTGCCATTATGGTGGTTGTTACAACTAGTGTGTTGTGGGGTACCAATACATTGTTGGACATTAAATACTTGCCTTATATGATTGTTAAGGCTCATTATAAATTAACTTATCCCCTTACCTACATTCTTTCTCAAAGGTTTATAATCTTGTACTAAACGAAAAAAAAAACAGCTTTTTTGTTTTTTATAAAAGCTTTTATTTAACTTCTATGCACGTTTATTTAGGTTAGATCTTGAAAGCTAAATTAGAAGTAGTTTCTATAGACTTTTTTTTACATGGGGAAAACCCTTATGGATACACCACTCTCCCGGGGGGGGAGAGAGTGGGTGATGTCCGCCTCGCACGGACTAAAACCCCATGGGTGCCCACTACCGCCATTATGAGGGACAAGGGATGGCGAAGCATTCCGCATGTCCTCCGGTGGCAGTTTCTATAGACTTACGATTTTGCTTGTAAAATAAACAAGCAAAATAAGCCTTGAACGATACAAGGATATGAAATTAAAAACAAAATGGCCGCCATACATATTGAAAAATCTAGGCGAGGCAAGGTAATAAATAAATAAATATGGTTTATTTATTTGTAAGGAATGTATGCCTAAGATAGTTTCTGATGAAATTCAGGTGCTTAACACTCGTGACGTGGCATATATCAATTGGATATTTTCAGGATAAATATATAATGAATTCTCCTGGTGGCGGAGGTTACGGAATCCCGACAGACTCTACTAATCCTAATTTAAATACAAACAGGCAGTACAGTGAATTTATTGAACGTGGAAGCGTTTATGAATACCGTAGCGCTCAGGAATCGGTTTAAATTATACTGCTGTCCTCGGCAATGTTTTTGACTGTACAAAATACAAATTTATGTATACATACGTATTATATAGTTTGTATTACGTCGAGATAACTTGACGATAAATAAATATCGAGTTTTTATTATTATATTTTAACTTTTCTTTTGACTGTAATTTGCGCAAGCACGAAATTAAGGTTATGTTTTAAGCGAACAAAAATATCGACGAGGACTTTTACGGTGTTATTACAAAAAAAGTTAAATACGTATTTAATACTTGCTCAGAAAAAGGTTTCGTACTAAATGCATCGCGCTCGCATGAAGCAAGTTCGCGTTATCCTTTTTTCGCAAGTCTAACTTAACCTAACCAAAGCGAGACAAAAGAGAAAGAACATTCAGCGAGCGCGGTGCATTTAGTACGAAACCTTTTTCTGAGCAAGTATTTGATACGTATTTAACTTTTTTTGTAATAACACCGTTTAGTTAATTGTTTTTTTCTTAATAGTAATCCGGTGATGTTATTAAGACCTTCCTAGGTCAATGGCGTAGTCAATTCGAAAAAAAAAATGTTATAATTTCTAAATGTTGTTACAAATAAAACAAAAGTTTTTGTTAAAAATATATATATTGGTTAATTGAAAGTACAATAAAATGTTATATTCCTAAAATTGTAAAAAAACTTATACTGTATAATGTGAATACATTTCTTATTTCAACGAAGATTGTGATAAATTTGTGATTCAAATTTTATACAAAAATATTCAAGCGTAAAGTGCAACAAGAAGACGCATTCATCTAATTCAATATTTCTTTTAACCTAATAGTTAAATCTATAGTGACATACACACATACATACGATTGACATGGAGAATATTTGTTATCAAATTAAAACAAGCACACTGATTTTTTTTTTGTTATTGAAAAGTAAGAATATTTTTATGTTATTTTTATATCTCATGTTACTCACACAACTAACCCTTAAATCCATGTTTTTTTGTTTTAAATTTTGGAATACCGTTTTTTACAAAAATGTAGTATTTACTTAAAAAGTGAAGTAATAGAACTCTCATATTATTTATGATAGAAATTCAGAAAAAAATGCCCCGACACGGGACGCCTAGTAAATGTGAAACATCTAAATTGTTTTATACAAGTTATATGCATAAAAAAACTGTTTACGACGGGAATCAGCTATGGCATAATGAAAAGTTAAAGTATTACAAGTTTGTTCTATAAGATAATGAATGTTTATTACATAAATATTCATTATGATTAAATACAAGAATTCCAATAGGCGTGGTGTGTTTGGCGGCATTTATCAAAGGGCTAGGCCGCCTAACACTAGTATAACGAGTGGCCGACAAAACATTTTAAATCTTATGTTTATAAAAATAGGGTTGCAAATGTTTTGAGTGTTTCGTTAATAGTGCAAAGTTCGTGTTTTACGTCGCCACACCAACAATCAAGTATACCCTACCCCTATAGATGTTTTACATAAACAATGTAATCTTCCCAAAGTTTAATATTAATGTTTCCAGAAATATATGCACAGAGATTTTTGAATAACATTAAGTAAACCTAGAATGTAGATAATTGGTAAACTCATACATTTGGTAAAAAAAATCACTGTCCTTCTATAGATGGGCTAATGCATTACATTTATAATTTAAACCAATGGGATACGTTCTAAAGTAATTTTATATGGAATATAATATAATTTACATTATCCATGGATTTATCAATTTTAGGGTCCCATACAGGTATATAAACAACAAACCCCTACAAACCTTATCTTAAAGATGTGATAGGTGGTTCAACATTTGAAAGAATATATGGTATTATCACGAATATCTTTATAATATACTGAAGTATGAATCCCCAGTATGAAATTCCAGCAAATAAAAGCGTGAATATCTTAATAATATAATGAAATATGAACCCCCAGTATGAAATCCCAGCAAAAAATTGTGTTATTTTCACTGATTTTTGCTTTAAGGTAATAACGGTAATTCATAGAAGCGTTAAACTTGTGATCAATAGTACAAACATTAAAGTTTATATTTATATATATATATATATATATAAGAACAATCAGCCAAGCGTGAGACATGCAAAGGGTTCCGTATTGAATGAAAGAACACTTTTTCTAATAAATACTAGCATAATATAAATACATGTTATTAAACTGAACCGACTTGCGCCTGACCGATTTTTTTAAAATATACAACTGAATCTTAATTTTTTTTTTATTATAATTATTATTGTAAATGTATTTAATGCATTTTCTGTAAGTACAATATTTTTATCAGTTATACTGAAAATATATACATATATGAGAGATATTTTTTTAATTTCACACCCTCGAAAACCTTTGGCGCTCGAAAGAAACCCTTATTTCTTATCCTTCCAGTTCCGATACATCCAATACTCAGAATTGAATTCTACGACAAGTCGAAATAATAAGTATTGTGTCTTTAAATACATATTTTTCCCTTAATAATTTAAATGTTTGATCCCATCACCTTCATAGCTCAATGATTTTAACACATTTATCGTTGTGAAGACAAGAAGAATTGCCAATTTTACACAAAAGTAATTTTTAGTATAAACATTATATTTGTAATAATAGTTTTTCATCAATTTCAATATCTGTAACCCAAAATTATTTAAGAGAAAGTCTAACCTTTGCAAATCGAGTATTTTCCAAGAATATAGAATCAATACCACGATCAAATGTTACCCACAAAACCCCACCTATAACCAGATTTTCATGTCACCTTTACATTTCCAAATCTCACAAAGCCTACCCATATAATATATGTACATTAGACTGATTAAAAAAAATCGACTATTATTTTTTTCTCTTAATTATATATAAAATATTGTTGGAAATGTTGAAAAAAAAATCCTGTGAAAGCCACAGTCATTACATAATGTGCCACATTAAGATGTGTCGCATGGCAATTTTCAATTTCCGTATGATTAACATGTGAAAGCTTGTTTTTTTGTGTTGAGAATTTTATAACTCTTGAATGGTTAATTGGCACGATAATTTTAAATGAATGTTGCTATTAATTACTTCATTATCTTACTTCTGATAATAAAAAAATACATTTGTCTCCATTGTAAATTAAAAAAAAAACTGTGCTCAGTATGTGGTCCAACTTCGACCATCGAGAAAAAAAAAAACTTTTTTTATGATAACCCTAGAACTCGTCAACTAAAGAAAAAAAGGAATGAAAAGCGGATGAGAAACATAGGAGGGAGATGTTTTTAACTGTTCTCCTACAGCTGATATACGTAGATATCAGTCCACCTGTAACCTTTTACTAATGAACTCAAGCTTCTGCGTGTGTCAGGTGTGATCTCCAGCCGCTGCAAGCGCTTCCCGATTCTCATAGGCCCAAAAACCGTGCAGCTCGAGCAGTATCGAAAGCGCTGTATGACCATGTCCGCTCCGGACGAGGTCATGAAGGTATATCTTTGTGGGATCCTCCGGTTTTATCATATCGAAGATCTCGTCTTTCACGTCATCAAAATTGACTGGTTCAGCGCCGTGAGCTATCATCTGTTCCTGTATGGCCTGTTTGTGTTGCGGATATTTAAGGACAGGTATTTTTTTTTAGTAGTATGATAAATTATATACAATATAAAACAAAATGTGTGAGATTTACTCTGCCTTATGTTCCACGAGTTGATAGACGCATCAAGATCGAAGGGTATTTTGTTGATACTACTTAAGTTGATAATACTGTAATCTTGGGTCTTGAACACTTGATTCAAAATTTCAATGGGTTCCTGACATTAAAAAGTTGGAAAGCAGATCAAGTTCTGCTGCATTCACAGTAATTAAGATTCGCCAGCTAACAGATATTGCCACTTCAGGTTAGTCTACTACGCTTACTTCCATAGATAACTTATTGGCTTATGTCATTTTGTTGTGGGTGACAACAGTTGAAGTAGATACCATATGCTTATTACAAAAACGGGCAATTCGAGCAATTTATAAAATGGGGCCACCCGAGTTATCAAATACCTAGTTTCTGGAATTGGGTATCTCAACTCTGCGCTCCCAATATATTCTTGATAATTTAGATAAATCGCAAAAACTTAGATAAGTTGGATTTAGTAAGAGACCAACATAATTTTAATACTAGAAACAGTAAGAAATTGGTTATTCCATGCTTCAGGCTCACTAAGACCAAAAACATTTTTTTTGGTAATAAATAGTATTAGGTTTTTTATAACAAAGTTCCAAAGTACACTACTAATTTGCCAGATAATGAGTTCAAGACATATCAAGCAGGTTTAATGTTTAGGGTGGAACAGTATGTGACTGATTGTGACATCTGAAAGTAATGCTCCTCTCAGGGCATACACTAAAAACGAATAAAGGAATAAACAACATCGAGTTTCTTGCCGGTTCTTCTCGATGGCTGGATTGTTTTCCAAACCAGAGGTAGTTTTGACGTTCATAAGCGCCTTCTCAAGCCCTAAATAGGATAAGGTATTTTTGATCTTGGTATCTATGCTTAGGGAATAATACTTTTTTCAGACAACAGGTATCCTATGTTCTTTCTGTACTCCTGAAAACTTGTATGCAAAATTTCATAATGATCGGTTGCATAGTTTCTCCCCTGGGATTAAATAAGATTTAAATCTCATAGTGGCCGATGCTATGTTTTCAAAACTATCTCTTGACCCGTGCATCATACAGGCCTTTGTATAGATAGACCTTAAATATATTATTTGATGACCTATGGATGATATTTTTGTCTTAAAAATAGACAAACAATAATTATGTATAATGAATGTGTACATACCTTGAAGAAGTAGTTCAGGGTGAAGGCATCCAGATAACCAACTGAGTTGATGTCCAAAACCCTGAAGAGGTATGCGAGTGCTGCGGGCTGCTTCCGGTTCTCCAGAGCAAGGACCAGGTCCAAGTAAGTCTTGTAGTCCATCTCGCCGTCATACGTGAGGCACTGTTGGAACACGCGTTGTAGGAACGCGCGTGTCAAAGTGCCCGACCCATAACTACGTGTTATTGTAAAAAAATAGATATACAATATACAAAACGACAATGGTTTTATTAATTCTCTAAAGTAAAAATAGTTGTTTGTTGTTTATAATATCTAAGTCTTTATATATTTTCTATACAATTATTTTTTTTAATCATATTCTTATATTCTAAAACTTTGAAATACATTTATTTTTCTTTACTACTATTTATTTCGCATAATTAAGAATATACATATGTTTTTACAACATATAAAATTTGTCATTCTTTAATAATGTGTTAACTAAAGAACTTCATATATATATATTTCCCATGTATAAAGTTTTTATTATTAACGATAAGTGGTTAATAATAAAAATGTGAGCGTGTAACCGTTACACGCGATTGAAGTAAAACTTTTTGAATAGTTTTGATTTTGTCAATAAATAGTTTATAAACAAATCAATAAAAAATTGTTTTTTAAAATATTAAATTTAATTCATACTAAAAATCATGCAATAGAATTGATTATGTATAAAGGGGCGCGCGACCGTGCTGCCATCTGCTTTCAATGTACATAAGTAACAAATTAAATCAAAGCTGCATTATCTGTAGTGCCATCTATCAGCTAATTCGGAACTTAAATAACACAGGAAATATCATTAGTAACTCTTTGTTATAATGTAAGCATATATAGAAAAATACCTACAGATTACTATAATAAGTAACGAATTCAATTTATTATGATTAAATAGAAGTTTTGGTTGTGATTAATTATTATCTAACCGAATAGTACAATGATGTACTAACGAATAGTACAATGATGTACTAACGAATAGTAGAAACGTGACGCCATATTGCCGTAACGAACTTCCGTTGCATTGTCATCCAGTTACTTCCTAGTCGTGCCTAAGGAAGTTTTTCTTCAAAAAAATTTTTCTATTGATCATAATTTCTAAAAAAACTTCCAAAAAATACATATACAAACAGTAATATATGATATTTCAAACGTCACATACCCAGCCAATTCGTTGATACTGAGCATTCCATTGTGGTCTCTATCCAGATTAAGATACTGTCCATAGACGCGCAATGCGGATGCTGCACTGAACCAGTTCTGCTCTTGTAGTTCCATCGGCAAGTCTTCTTCTCGCAACTAAAATAGAAAAATAATATCTACTTTGAAGCTACTGCCATTAGTAGTCCGGTGAAGCTGTTAAGACCTTGCTATATCAATAGCGTAGTCAGTTCGAGAAAAAAAAATGCCACTACCACTAAAATCTCTTCAATTACTTTATATCCGAGAACAGGTCGAAGACTGTGAACTTTTTCTTATATTACAAGTGTCTTGTGACAAAGTCAAGAAGATGGCTTGTTAGAAGTTTCCAGTATGGCACTTAGGATTCCTGCTCTG
Organism: Antheraea mylitta; assembly: GCA_014332785.1. Taxonomy (NCBI): domain Eukaryota; kingdom Metazoa; phylum Arthropoda; class Insecta; order Lepidoptera; family Saturniidae; genus Antheraea; species Antheraea mylitta. The sequence continues at coordinate 500,477 of JACEII010000077.1, read as the reverse complement.
TTTTATTATTTTCCATCCGCTTCACTTGTGCAAAATAACAGAAGTATATTAAAAACAATGCCACCAATATTATAAAAAACTAGCCTCTGCCCGTGACTTCGTTCGCGTGGCTTATATACACTAACACGCAGCAGTTCTCAAAAGGAAAAACCGATTTTGAAACATTTTTCATCTGTGCTCCGCTACTATTGGTCTTAGCGTGATGATAGCCGTTAACCTTTCTTGATGAATGAGCTATATAACACTGAAAGAATTATTCAAATCGGACCAGTATTTCCTGAGATTACCCCCTACAACGTCACAAACTCACAAACCTTTTTATAATATTAGTATAGATAGAGTCAGATTGAGATCCCGCCAAAAACTTCTACAATGATCTTCAAATGGTTACCACAAAATAGTATCTTGGTGTTAAAATAATTTTAGAACTGCCATACTAGATAACATACATTTGTATAATAAATTGAAAGAAAATGATACTTCTATCTTACTCGCACCTCTAGCAAATCGTCTAAAAAAGAGCAGGACAAGACATCTCTTATCCTGACTCGTCCTATTCGCAATGGGTCCAGGAAGAATAGAAATTTTCTGGCAGCTGTGCACACATAGAATGATGTGAAAGATGAGTCCAAACCATCGAGGGCCGCTAGAGAAGGCACCAGCTCCGCTATGTAGCTCTCTAGATCCTATGTATAAATAAAAAATGAATGATTAAAAATATGACTCGTATAACAATAAAATTATATTATATGTATTAATTGAATAATCAATTTAAAGGACGGATTTCATCCGGTTCGCCCATGTTTCTTCCTGAGTAGGTATTGACTTCCGCCCCGTAAATATAATCTTGTATTACACAAAATTTCAAGTACTTTACGGAGGGTTATCTCAAATATTGGTCAGTATTTTTTGATACACAAAAAAATTAACAATCATCAGTCATCTGTCTCTCTCTCGGAGGTGGAATATCTCAATTACTTGTTAAGTAAATAATAACAGTAAAAGCCATTAGATGATAATAATAATAAATATTTAAATTAATAAACCCACTATATACATAGCATTATCAATTTTATGCCTATAAATGAAGATATATATTTATAATACAACCCAAACATTTGAGACTCACACGTTGTACAATTTAATCCTTGGCTTAAAAAATATATATATTTTCAATGAATAAAAGTATAGACGGGGTTAAAAGAAAGTAGCATTAAATTAAGGAATATTTAAATTGTAAATAGCTCACAAAGTATTATAAAGATGTGCCAATAGATGGCATTTGAAAGAAATTTAATGAACCATTATGTGAAAAAGCATAGAACTAATGTATAAACTTGTATTCTATATAATAAAGATTTTTCCTTCAAAAAAGTTTATCTAAAACTCACATGTTCAGTAAGGTACCCCTGTCCAGTGACGTCATACAGAGACAACCCGATCCTGGTCTGCTGCAACCAGACTCTACGCATGACGTAATTAAATAGTGAGACAGCTCGAACTCTGCCAACTCCTCCTTCAGCTGCCTGCAGACGTCCAAACACTTCTGCTGTGAAGTAGGGTCTGTATAACATTTGAGTAACACCAGTTAGATAATAAAGAATTTTTTATTTTGGTGTAACTTTTACTAAGTTTAAACTGACTTTAATAAATGAACGTTTATAGTGACCAGTAGGTGGTAGAGCCACACTGAAGCTATAACGGATTTTAGCATGAATGGGTTGGCTCGCCTGTGGTAGTATCATCCAACCCACAGAAAACCGGAGTAAAGTAACAGTGCCTGCATTGTTGTCTTTCATTTAGTTTGTGAGAATGCCGGAGCGCCTCCCACTTCTCCACAAACATTAAAACTTATCATTACTACATAGCCCATATGAAAAAGGACCATGAATTGAAGAAGCTTATATTCAAAAAAGTTCTTCTGGTTTGTAGATCTGCATGAACACTTCGATTTCATATATTTTTTGATTATTTTTTAGAATAATGAACATTTCAAGTTATAAAACACTGATTTTTTTTATTATTATTTCTATAGTCTGAACAAGTATGAGATTTTTTTTTATTTATAAGTTCTTGCCAACAGATTTTCGACTTTAGGCTAGAATCTAGTCAAGAGAGCTTAGAAAAAGCCCTACCACCATGTTATCTTTTCACCATAATGTTTTATTTCACCAAAAGGTCCAATTTATTCTCAAAGATTCACTATATAACTTAAAAAGGTGTCCAAACATACTTACCACAGTGCTAGTTTTGCTTAATCTCAATAAGAAAAACTTGCTTAGAGTACTCAAAAGCATACTATAACAAACCTATATTTTGGTCCAGCTTCATCTCTAATCTTCCTGAATTGGATATAATCTATCACTAACTCATCATTGTTTCCAACATTGTAGTTTCCATTGGACTTCTCTAGCAAACACCACAATTGTTTCAGTTCACTGTTATCCAGTAGTTCTTTGCTCTTCTTTTGAAGGAACTGTGCTCTTGTTTCTTCTCTTAGTTTCTGTGCTAATACATCATCATTGCGAGGAAGTTTGTAGTAGAATTTTGGTATTTTCTTATATGAATCCTCATCGCCATCTAATTTAGGTTTATATAATAGTTTAAATGTATCCACTTCTATCTTCTTGCTTTCTTCTTTTGTTACACTTGTTCCTGCATCTATAGAGATAATTATCTTATATAGATAACAGCAGCAACTTGTCAAGTAACAACACCATGGGAATCGCAAGTGCGTTGCCAGCTGGTGTATGGGGGAAGGGATAAGGGGCCTCCCCCTTGAGCCTCCGGTGCCTCTCACTGACCGAACGAAACACAACAATGCAAGCAGTACTGTTAGTTCATGTCAGTTTTTTGAGAGAGATTGGTACTACACCGCGCGATCTGCCCATTCATGCTGAAACGAGCAATAGCTTCAGGGTGGCTCTACCACCTACGAAAACTCGCTAACTAACTAATTAACAAATAAACAGATTCACATTTGTAATGTTAGTAAGGATTTACTTATTTTGTAAGATGACCAAATATGAGTTACTTTTAACAAAATTCTGGGTACTTTTGTATTAAATGCACCATGCTAGCCAACAGCAAGCACAGCCGGCTCGTGTTATCTATTTCCACAAGTCTAACCAAACAGAGATAAAAGACCAAGCAGTATTTTGAGGGACTGCATTTGAAATTTGCATCTTGATATAAAGGTTGAGTAGGGTCGGAGCAGCGGGGGAAAGGGGCGATTTCTTCTATGCATGGGAAGTGATAGTTACTGAGATATTCATGTTCAAAGTTTTGAGACTATATGTCATCTCTAAATAATCATTGGTAATATTACCGACTTGATAAATTTTAAGTTAGCACAAAACAGTTTGGTCTTGGTTTGATTAGGTTATGTTCGACTTGCTAAAAATATAACGCGAGCCAGCCGCGATCGGCGAGCGCGGTGCATTTAATACGAGAGTACCAAATGTTATATTTACTGAAAAATATACGTAATATTATGTATAAATGTTTCACATATAATTTTGGCAACAACTCTGTGGACCCTCTTCTATGTATTTTTATTTATTATAAATATTTTCTATGTTATTTATTTTACAGGTGTGAGGTATGTAAATATATTTATGGACAACTGTTTCTCTAAGCGTCAAATATCTGCTGGGCCTGGGATTTTAATTAAACATAACTGTAATTTTTTTTTATCTAAGATTTTAGTTTTATCAGGCATTATAAATTGTTCTATAAATTATGTTAGTAAAATACTACGCCTATAAATGAATATACTGTGCAACCTACGTACCATCTAACTTTTTTATGTATTTACGAAGACGATCCTTTAATTTATTGTTTAAATTTATCTCTTCCTCTGTAAGTGGTTTTCGCTCGGTTGAATTATTGTTGTTGTCATTTTGTGTGGTTTTATTCTGTTTTGTAACGTCCGACATAATTTAGTTTATAAGATTTTCATTATCTAATTTATTATTATTTATTTACAAAATACAATTTTACATAATATAAACATAAAACAAATTTCGCTTCGCATTTGACGCTGTCATTTTCCTATAATACTATACTCTTTGCTGTCATTACTGTCAACTCGTAGAAATTTAAACGGGTTTGCCAGAAAAGTAAAAAATAAAGAAGGATTAACATTTATATAAGGTACTCTGTGGATTAACAGGAAGAAGAGGTTCTTATAAATAAAACATGATATTTATTATTACCCTTGCACGTTCATAGCAAAATGTCGTTTCTACAACTTATTGATTAGATCTCAAAATTTATTTAACTGTACTGCTTTTATATTAACCGGAAGACCTGGTGAACTTACTCTCCTCACCTACACTTTATTCATATATATACATATATATTAATTAATTCCTGTTCTTTAGTCTTACTAATATTTAGAAACGGCTTGATGATTTTTTTTCTACACCATTTTGGTCAATAAATAAAATTTCTAATTAGCGAAGACGTGGTTCTCAGAAGAAAAATTTTAATGGTCTCATTAAGATAATCGTATTTTTTCTTCTCCAATATTACTCGCTTACTCAGCCCATTATGTTTTTCTATTGTTGTCTCACATCCGAAAAAAACGCTGACTATAAGCCTCTTCTTTCGAATCATTATATTCTCAGAAATTTGTGAGTAAAGTGATGAATCCAATTGAAGTGTCAACTGCAACTTTTCCTTTCTTGATATGTAACAATTGCTTTGAAAACACGTTTGCACTTTGATCTTGATGCAGAAGCACTCGCATATTAGTTACCAAATTTTCTGTATTAATGCGAACAAAAACAAAAACAAACTTATTCAAATCGGTCAAGCCGTTTTAGCGAGAATAACGAAAGTAATTCTTTTCTACATCGCGTCTTTAATAAAAAAAACTTAATTTATCTTAAATATAAATTAAGCGCTTGAAGCAAATTCTAAATGTAGTATAATTAATTACATTATGTAGATAGCAGAGCCACGCTGATGCTATTACTGGTTTCAGTATGAATGGGTCGGCCCGACCAGAGTAGTACCACCCTCTCACAGAAAACCGACGTGAAGTAACAGTGCTTACATGGTTGCGTTTCGTTCGGTCAGTGAGAGCGCCGGAGGCCTACCTTTCCTTTCCTTTTCCCTTCCTCTCCCACCACTTCCCACCCTTCCGCAACACAGGCTGGAAACGCACTTGTGACCCCCCCTGGTGTTGCAAGTGTCTATGGACGGTGGTGATCACTTAACATTAGGTAACCCACCTGTTCGTTTGTCTCCTATGATATAAAAGGAAACATTGATATTTGGTTTTTGTAGAAAATGTCCACATTAATGTAACGAATATATGTTCAAATTAACATTTAAAAAAATCTTAATTATTTTTTTAAGCTACGTATGTCTTGTAAAAATTAAATGAAATAAATATGAATTAACGTTTTTTTATTGATTAACGTAAATAAAAAAAATAATTTGATTAAAACATGAACTTGTTTTATGTCACTTTATTTAATATCTTCGTAGACTAAGTTTTTCACACATGTAATCAAATACGAAAAACGTTTTTTTTTTTAAATTAAAGTAGCGATATATAAATCGAATATGAGCGTTGTCATGCTTTACGAAAACTAAAGAAAGGCGTAGTCATTTAGATAATGTAAAAGTTAACAATAAGAGTATATTTTTATTTAAAAAAAAAAAACGATTTAAAGATGGAATTCCGCAGTTAACCGGTGAATAGACACACATATACTCGTATATACGTTTTACATATCCACACAGAACGCATATCACTAAAGTTTGACAGAGCTTTCGAACAAAAGATTTCAACGAAATGCATATACACATTATACATTACACATTTTAACTCATAACTTATTTCTAAATTAATTGGAAAATTGAATATTATTACATATATATTATTAAAGTACATAGATCCTCTGCCACGTCTATCTGTCTGTCTGTTTGCGATAAAGTCAAAACTACTCAACGGATTTTTATGCAGTTGACCAGTAGATAAAGTATTTCAAGAGAAATATTTTGGTATATAATTAGTCAAGGATTTGTATATTATCAGGGCGGCAAACGTTCGCCGGACACACTAGTATAATACAAATTAGACATTAAAAAATAAACACAATATATAGTTAAATCTCTCTCTCTGTCTTCCTTGCTGTTAGTCCCATATGGTGATGGATCAGCCTTTCTTACTTTTCTTCTCCACTTCGCTCTGTCCCTGAAATCCCATTCGGAAACTTTGCACTCATTCATATCTTTCAGCACTACGCTCTTCCAATTTGTTTTGTTGAGTTTAATACCACATAATATTAAACAAAATTTACTAGATACATGTTGCACTTCTGTTGTAAACATTAAATATATTTCTGTGCTTGTAGAAATGTAAATAGAGAGAGAGATATTGAATACCACAAAAATAAGATACACTTTTACTTTATTATTCATCGTTAAGTGCTTGCAAGCAGTTTGTGGTTAATTTTCCTATTTACTATGTACCATTATACCTCTGACTCGTGAGGCGTCACGCGTTTCTCGCAAGTGAAAACCGTTTATTTGCAAACGTCACTGTAGTTAGATTCTACAAGACGTAAAACAGACCAATAAAAGTGAAGACAGCTTAGCAATAGTAACCTCAGGCAATGCTTAATAGAACGTAGTATCTGATTAGCGCGACTGATGCTCATTTCCGTGAAGACAAAATCAGGGTGTTCTGCAAAGGTTCACGATATAAGTGAAACTTTTGTATTACAGAGAAACGTTCAAATTAAAAAAAATATAACAAATGTACTAACCGCGCCCGACGTTGCCTAACTTCGGTGATCGGACAAAAACCAGTGTTTTGAACACACACCCGAAACATTGTTTATCTCCATCACTTTTCGTTACACAGAAAAGTCGCTGATTGGAATTTCAAAGCCCTTCCATAAGAAATTTCAGTTCAAAATTTGGGTGGAATCATTTTGTGGGAAGATAGAATACGCATAATTTAAGCAGCTACTAACCTTTGAACTGAAAATCTGTCTCAAAATACATAGTCGTAATTAAACAAACTTAACAAACTGGTTGTTAATATCTAAAGTGTTTTTATACCCTGAAGTAAGAAATACTAGATGATGATTGATACTAGTGATCAATGTAGCCTATAGCCATATTAAAAAAATCTTTATATGTTTTTAACACTTGATCACAATCTCACCTGATGTTAAACAACAATGTGGTCTATGATGATAAATAAGCTAAAACTACAGGAGTACTATTTAACATGAAATGGCCTTGTGCGGAATTGTGTAGCAGACCGTATTATACCAGGCGACTGTCTAAAGTTTAACACCCTTCAATGCTTTGGTAGTTCACGGTCACATTTATAAAAATAATATTAAAACAAATACTAAAAAAAGTATGGGAACGATACTTTTAAACGTAAAAAATTACACCTAGGCTCAATGACCGACATTAAAGGGGCGCTTCTCAATGTTAGTCATTACGTAATTGCTCATCATCGGAACACCGCACGGTCGAACAAAGGTAAGCAGAAGTAGAACAAAAGGGGTGTCAAATAACATCATAAGATTTGAGACACCCAAGCCAACCTCACCTGCACGTGGTGCACCCTGCTGAAAAACGAACGAGGCAATGGCGAAAGCGGGGTGGTAGGGTTTTACAGCCTGACTGGGTCGCAACCACCATGTATATGGCGAAAAAGCCCGTAATAGTGATTCGCTTCTGCGGGTCGCGTTTCGGGATCAGCCTGTGTATATCCAGCTTTTTGCAGGCAGACATGATAGTGGCGATCGGCGATGGATAGTGTGTCAATCGGTGGTCGCTATTATTTTTGGATTGCACTGTGCTTACCATCAGGCATAGTGTAGTCATTTTGCTGTGCTACAATAAAAAAAATTGTTTTTCTCTAGACAATAAGATCAAATATTAAACATCTATTTTTTTTATTAATTTAAAACGAAAATCGACTAATGATTATCCTCTAAAAACATTGCTGGTGACTAACCAGTCACGCTGTATATGAGTCCTTAATTTTCAAATGAGCCTAAATCAATTTTAATCGCTCATATAAAATCTTTCATTTTTTTAAGATTTTAGTGTTTATTCACCGTGAACGGAGTCCACGTTTTGCCGTTAATGAGTTTTTTAGCTTCATTCTACGATATTCAAATTTTACATGTTTAAAGTATAAATATCTACAAGAAAAAATTAAATCTTATGAACGGATAAAATTGGAATTAGTCCTTTTTAAATATAATGTAGATTGTAGTAATGTAGATAAAATAAAATGTAGATTTCTCTTTCACGTTACTAATTTGCAATTCGTATATGTTAATTTCACTTGCAACAAACTAAAAATTTATAAAATTATTAAGCAACCAATTCATATTTGTTATAAGTGAATTGATAAAGTTATTTAACCGGTAACGCTACATAACCGATACGAATAACTTATTGCGTAACCTTAATTTTCATGCGCTAACGATGCGTTGTATAAGGTAATTATGAAAAGAAATATGCATTTATACATTAATTGTAGAGAATATTACATACAATGCGTGTTTGCTATCTGTAAGTTACGCTGTAAAGTTTATAATATTACTAACTGCCCTGTGCTCACTTCGTTGGGCGATAAAAATTTTTAGTTGTGATGAAATTATGCGAGTGATTCGGTTAGAACTGTATGCTATGTATTTAGATAAGAATTCATAATTGTTGTTGATAACATGACCAATAAATATTTTTTTTTATACAATAGGAGGCAAATAAACAAGTGGGTCACCTGATGTTAAGTGATCACCACCGTCCATAGACACTTGCAACACCAGGGGAGTCGCAAGTACGTTGCCATCCAGCGTTCAGGTGTGAGGGAGAGGAAGTGAAGAGGAGAGGGGGAAGGTGAGGAGAGGTGGGCCTCCGGCGTACTCACTGACCGAACGAAACCCAACAATGCAAGTATTGTTACTTCACGTCGGTTTTCTGTGAGAGGGTGGTACTACCCCGGGCGAGTCAACCCATTGATACTGAAGCCAGTAATAGCTTCAGTGTGGCTCTACCACCTACTAATCACATAACGATTTTTTTTTTAAATATAAAAAAAACTACTTTTGAAACTTAAATATAAAAGTTAGACATATTCTGCCGGTGACTTTTTTGTAGGCATTATAAAGCTCTACAATTTTTCTCTAGAACTTAGTCATATATCTCTCATCGTTAAGGCAGAGTTCGTAAGAAACTTTTTTGTTCCATTCTTTTTTTCTCTGACTTATTTTGCAAATCCGACTACCACGAAAAAGTCTTTTCATTTTTCGGGTTAATATATAGCCTATGACACTCACAAATAACGTGGCTTTCTATTAGTAAAGGAATTTTCAAAATCAGTTTAGTTAAATGCAGATATTACCCCTACAACCTCACAAATTCACAAATTTTACCTTTGTATAATGTTAAGTGTAGACTTTATTATCTTTTTATGTAAATACATTTTAAGTTTAAACTTTTTATAACGAATCGCAAAGGTCGGAGTATTTCTTTTCGTTATAAAGGGTCGTCATTATGCAGAAAGAAGAGAAGAAATTAATGGTTTTATGGTAAACCAACTACATTTAACTAATTTCTAGGTTATAGTAAGTTTTTCCTTATAAAGAACGACGTTTCAAAGAGTTTACATTGTATATATAATAAAAATATAGTTTCTTTGCGGCTCAATCATACTCAAAAGTATTGAATGTATCGGAATAGAACTATGACTGTTGGATGTGGATTGTTTTGTACATGGTTTAGATTATTTTTTCGATACGATCGATCCTTTGCCATTTTTTTTATGCTCAAGGATACTGATGGGTATTAGCTAGTAAATAATATAAAAATAATCTCGTAATGGTTAAGTTGTGGTAGTTTTTCAATATTCGATCAGAATTTAGTTTAGCTTAGTTGTAAGTCAAAAAACATGTGTAATTTTGTGATGCACACAAATTACACAAACTTAAACTAACACAAACTTTTATATGAATAGTTAGCTTAGACAGATTCGTAACATTGCATTGGACTGTTGCCCAAGCTTAGTAGTCCGGTGAAGTTGTGAATACCACTGTTTACCAACGTGGGGCCTACGCCCCGCATGGGGGCGGTTTGGGAGGGGGGGGGGGGGGGGGGGGAATTTAAAAATGGACTCGACACGATTTTAACAATTCCGCTTTGGTTTATTTAAATGCAGTGCTAGATATCGGTGACAAATTTATCAAAAAAAGCAAATACTTAAAAAATACTGTAAATAATTATTAGGTATAATTTCATTTGAAGTCACCAAAATATCAACTGGGTAATTAGAGTCGTCAAGCGAAGTAAATTTTTCATTATATGTTTTGAAATTTTACTTATGATGTTTTCATAACAATTTCATAGTGATTTCTTCCTAAAACTTACCGTTTATATTTCTTAAGGGAATAAAATAATCCTTAAAGATCAAAAATTATGTGTGGCGTTAGCATAAAATTTTTAGATATATTAAGGTGGGGCATGGCCTAAAAAGTTTGGGAAACACTTGCGTAGTCAGTTTGAAAAACAAAGCATAGATAGTTGGGATAGAAAGTGGTTGGAGTGTAAAAGGGATACCATAAACATAGGTACAAATATAAACCAGTGATAGCTTCAACGTGGATCTACCACCTATACATTAATTACCTAGTTTAATAATGTATGCGAAAGTAACTCTTAGAACCTAAAACTCAAAAAAAAAATAAACAGTCCAAAATTTAAATCCTTTATCACCAATAGATTTTTCGTAATTTTACATGAGAGTAAGATTGTCATTCTCCGCCCGTTACGATTCAAGACAAGGCGTCTTGGATCGCGATTTCCGCGAGTTTAAACTCGAGGAAGATTTTCTTCACTTCTGCCGTCAACACTGTTGCCGGTATTAAAGTGAAAGTCCCTACCACCGACGATCACCGCCGACTGACTTCTTTTCTTGCAGAAAAGAAGTTCGGTTATTTCACCCACGCGCTCGAAGATGAGCGTCCCTTGCGAGCAGTCCTCCGCACAGTCCCAGCAGAGATCCCGATTGAGGACATCTCCTCCGACCTTAAGTCGCGAGATTTCCCAATTAGAGAGGTACATAAAATGTACCACCCCCGCACGAAAGCTCCCTACAATCTAGTGCTGGTCATTCTAGACCGCACTAGAGAGGGGAAGGCTATCTTCTCTCTCTCGTCTCTGTGCGGCCTCTCCGGTACTACCGTTGAGCCCCCGCGCAAAACATTCGTACCCTAACAGTGTCACAACTGTCAGGTGTACGGACATTCCGCCCGCAATTGCCACCTGCGTCCCAGGCAGTGGCGTAACTATAGGGTGGCAGGGCTGGCAAAATGCCACGGGCCCCTGACCCAAGAGGGCCCCGGTCCATGAGGCCGCGAGTTCAAAAATATTTTTTGACATTATACCTGAGTATTTTATTTTATTTGAAAAGTATATATTTATAAGTTCTGCTTAAAATCCAAAGTGTGGCAACTAAAGACTATAATACAATTGCAAGTTAAACGTAAAGCATTTCAACCAACGCAAACAAAAAGATGTTGATTCATTTTCAGAAATGTATATGTTACCCGTGACGAGTAATTTTACGTACTTATGACCGTCAAAAAATCGTCAATCAAAATACCGGTAGGTAGTTGCACATTTCTATTTATTTTAGAACGCATCCATCGCTTTATACATATTTTGCGTACGTTGGAAGCGCGGGTGAACATTGACAATCGCGAAATTCCCCATTTTGTTTTCACTTTTTTCGTGGCGCTGCTGCTAGGGCGAGCTAGCAACATTATGTTAGAGAAATTCCAGATTTGATATTTTTGTATTAGGGCTCTACTGACTGCATATTCTTTGTGTGATTATTTTGACAATCGGTGATTTGTATCTTTGATTTTTCGTATTTGTTCTTTTATTGAGTATGAAAATGGTGGCAAAGTAAATTTGATTGTGAAGGTTAGATTTTAAAATCTATACTAATATTATAAAGAGGTAAAGTTTGTGAGTTTGTGATGTTGTGGCGTTGTAGGGGGTAAGCTCAGGAACTACTGGTCCGATTTGAATAATTCTTTCAATGTTATATAGCTCATTCATCGAGGATAGTTATAGGCTATATATCATCACGCTAAGATCATTAGGAGCGGAGCACAGATGAAAAATGTTTCAAAATCGGGATGTTTTTCCTTTTGAGAACTGCTGCGTGTTAGTGTTAGTGTATCTATTCCACGCGAACGAAGTCGCGGGCAGAGGCTAGTGTCTATATATAAGAGTACTTTCTAGGCTCCTTGATGTTACTCTAACACTTTCAACGTGTAATTTAGTCCTTCGTGGCCACAGAGAAAACACAGATAGCAGTGATCCAAGCACCAAAGGAATCTTTTGGAGTATTGTTGACTTATTGGAAAAATAGGACCCGATTTTACAAGAATTGTTAAGTAAACCAAAGGGCCAGATAAAATACTTAAGTCCAAAAATACAAAATGAGCTAATTTCTGTCTTGGTTCTAAAAGTAGAAAATGCACTCATCAATGAAATAAATGCCACACCATTCTACTCTATCATATTTGATACAACTCAAGATATTTCAAAAATTGATCAAATGTGTGAACTTTACCGTTATTGTATGATCGAAAAAGACGGTAATGGGATCCCAAAGGCACTTGTCATTAAACAAACATTTTTAGGATTTCATGAAGTTAAGGATCAAACTGCCTTAGTAATGTCTATCCGAATTATTAAATGACAAAAATATTCCTCTAAATAAGTATCGAGGACAAGAATATAATGGTGCTAACACAATGAAAGGGATTTATGATGGAGTTCAAAAACTCATTAAAGATGTCGAGCCAAATGCCGTATATGTTCACTGTGCTGCTCATAATTTAAATCTTACTAGATTTAAAACTCAATGATGCAGTGAGAGAGGTTATTGATATGCAACATTTTTTTAAACAGTTCAACAAATTTATAATTTTTTCGGGCATAGTATCAAAAGATGGAATATTTTATTATGTTTTATATCTAATACAAAAAGTGAGTCTTCAACTTCAATAACATTAAAAACATTAAACCCTACTAGATGGGCAGGACGTTATGATGCCGTTTTTGCTTTAAACGTTCGGATTGTTGAAGTCCAAAAAGCGCTAACGAAAACAATTCTGCTAAATTGCAAATCAGATGAAAGAAATGAAGCTGTTTCACTCAAAAAGAAGATTGAACTACAATTTTATTATGTTATTGTTTTTCCATTGCAAGATCCTACTTACTATCAATGCAGCCTCTAAAGTACTTCAGTCTAATAAAGCCACCGATCTTTCAAATGCCTTAAAATTTTTGAAAATTTGTCTATAAGAATTGGAAAGGTATCTTTAAGGTAAGGACATGAATTTGAAAATTTAAAAATGTAAGCAAATAGTGTAGCAGAAAAATGGTCCATCACCCGTGAATTTTCTAAAACTAATCAGAGGAAGGTAAAACGCCATTTTGATGAGCTTTGCGAAGATGAGCGTCTCCAAGATCTGGAAAGTTTGTTCAAAGTGAAAATATTTTATCGAGTATTATACATAATTATAAACCAACTGAAATCGCATTTCCTTTCAATGAATGAAATTGTTTCAAATTCCAGTGTTTTGCAGCCTTCCAATTTAAAAGTTTTAAATGACGTTGATCTATTTAAAAAAGCTCTAGAATTTGTTGAGATGTTTAAAAAAGATATATCTGAATCATTTGCTAGGGAAATTCTCATTTGCCGATCCACTTTCAGAGACGAAAGAGAAAAATCTTTATTATATACCTTATTCGTATTATAGACCTTGCTGATTTATTAATAATAAAAAATCAATTTATGTCCTGCAGCTTTCTTGAAGTACGCACTGCATTAATGTTAATTCTTACAATTCCTGTGACTACAGCTAGTGCTGAACGATCATTTTCAGAACTAAAATTGATACAAAACTATTTAAGAAACTCTATGAGACAAGACAGGTTATGTAACTTGGCTATTCTATCTATTGAAAATTCTATGGCCCGATTTTTAAACTTTGATGATCTTATAGATACTTTCGCGGAACAGAAAGCTCGAAAAAAAGATTTTTCTTGATAAATGTCTTATAGAAATTAAATTGTTATTTTTATTTCATTGTAAATATATTCAGGTTTTCTCACGATGTTTCTTCACCGAAAAGCTAGCAAATATATGATGAATGCATTGAGATATTATGTTATATGAATGAATGTGAAGTCTCCATTCCCTCTCGCCTAAGAGAGGAGGCCTATGGCCATTAGTGGGACATATACAACGTGTAATGGAATTCATTGAATATCTCAAAGTTTATTAAAATTAAACTAAATACAACGGCGATTTTTACTGATAGGGCCCCATCAAAAGAATTTGCCACGGGCCCCAGATGGTATAGTTACGCCACTGGTCCCAGGTGTGTAAAATGCCTCGGAGATCACTCCACTAGGGAGTGTATCCGCACCCCGACCTCCTCCGAACCTCCTAGTTGTGTCCTATGCGGCGCGACCGGGCACACCGCCAACTATCGCGGTTGCCCCCGCGCCCCCCGCATTCGTCGCCCTCGCGATCGCAGGCAGGTTTTCCCATCCAGGGCGCCCGCCGCTCCCGTTCGCCCCCGACCTCCGCCTCTCAATTCTAGAGAGGCCTTCCCGAGCCTGCCGAGTACATCTCGTGCGCCGGTAGCGCCCGTACCCGCGCCTAGCGCACCCCTCCGCCCCGCGCGGGCCCCTCAGGCCCCATGGGTCCCCAAGATCGCGCCTCAGCCTATTTCTCGTCCTCAGGCGGCAAAGCCTTCACAGGCAGTCACCGCAGTCTCCTCCACTCTATCTGGCATGGACTGGTCTACCCAGCTCCTAGTCTTCCATGAGATCTCAGAGATCTCCGCGTACGATGAGGTCGCTAATGACACCAAACAGAGCCCCATTCGCGCGATCGCGAAATTTCCCGCCATCGCGGCTACAATCCAACGGCTCGCGCGCGCCGCCATCTCAAAATAATAATGTTCTAATATAAGATAGAATAAACTCGCGTGTTTATGTGTATCTTCCCCTAAAATCGATAAATAATGTCGTCATTTTTATTTCTATTTTTAGATTCCGACCCCGGTGCCGCTCTATTTTTAGATCCCGGCCCCGGTGCCGTTCGTTTAAACTGTAAATTCGATCTCTTTTAAAATTTTATCTGTGGCCGGCCACATCGCGAATCCCTGTCCCGTGCGTCACGGGCAGAGAGCTTTCGTTTCTGTACCCACACACTATTTGTTCGCGGTTTCTTGGTAAAGTCTTTGTTCGAGGCCACCCGGGTGGACGCAAAGATTTTGCTTTCGCGATACAGTTCAACACACCACTACATCGATTTCACACATACATAGTTAATCAGACATGGACCTTACACATCTGGTGGAAGGGTTGTTTTTGTTAACTCTTTTTCCCTTATCGAACTGAATCGAATAGATTTAGTTTGTCTCTTTTCGATTCACATGTTGTGTTTTTGAATCATTCAATTTTAATTGCATGATCCAAAAATGGATACATGTATAGCTTAGCATAGTTTAGCTAGGACAGATCGGGATTTTTTCGAGGTAACGTCCAAGCCGAGGTATGCCGAGCACCCTTGAGCTAGTTACCAAAAATAAAATCGGCTGAGTGCCTTATGCGCTCGACTTAGTAGTCCGGTGAAACTGTAAAGGCCAAAGAATTAAGGCCAATAGCATAGTCAGTTCGAGAAAAAAAAAGATTGTCATTGGTTGCATTCAATAATTCCTTATTCCCAATTGGTACAAATAAAAGAAAAAATTGATTGCGAATGTATTCTATAAGTATGTAATACCTATTTCTGTCACAAAGTAGAAGAGCTTTTGCTGTCGTGTTACGGTCCCGAAAGTTATGGTTGATAGCACGCAGAGGTATAGAAGGCTTTCCAACCCAGTTCTCAATAGTGGCAAACTATTATACTAGCCTTAGGACAGAGATCTTTTTGAGGTAAATTACAAAGAGCTATAAGCTACTGTGAACGCTTTATCTCTGGTCGATTAAAAGTTTATTTGCTTCATGGTAACCTTTTATTGACTTTTGACTTAAGTAGACTCAAACCATCAATCTAAAATCAACCCGAGATTGAGAAAGAGAAACTACAGTTAAGAACATAATCTTAATCTTTCAGAATTAATGTAGCGTATCCATATCCTGTAAAATGAGTTTACACATAAAAGTTCACAAGATACGTAAGATAACAGAAAAAAAATATCAACACGAAGCATAACACTTAACATAAAACATAATATTTAAACGTATGCTAAAATTGTTACATAATTTAGCATTTACACGGTTGACAAAAGTCACGGTAACAAACGAAAGAACCGGACCATCCGTTGCCGGTGCGACGTTGGGTGCGCAGGCGCAAGCAAGCCTACCTAGCAAGTTTCCGATCTAACCGCAGTTCACAAACCACGACTCGCCAGTTACGCGAAAACCATCGTAGGGTGTGGATGTTGCGCTCTCCTTAACCGTTCAAAATTAATCGCCGTGCGTTTGGAAACAGTGTATTTATTATTTTTCCTCTATTGTGCCTAACGATCCAGGCGTGCTTGACCGAATAAGTTTTAATTGTAACTCTAAGTGTTACAACGTAATGGATGAATGTAAATTGAACGTAAATTTATAAAGGTAAGATAATATCATAGTATTATACAGGGCTATGTTATAAAGGTTCGGAGGCTTTTGCAAGCCGATTCACATTCTGCGGGTCGACACTATTTGTCAACAATTGTGCAAGTCTCGTGGTAAAAAAAAATTGACAGAAATATTTCTGTTTAGTTTTGTAATGCTGTGCTCGGACGCTGTGTATCCGGCCTTGCGTTGCGGCGTGGTGTTGCCTGTTGGTTTAGTGAAAATGTGAATGTCTTGCACTCTGCGGCTTCTAATCTCTGGTATTGAACCAGTTTCGTGGCAGTACTGCATTTTTTTTATAAGGCCCGAAACAATTCTTTATGTAATTCGTTTGACCGAGATAATGGATTATGTTTGTGATTAAATCAAATTCTTTATTTCAAACGCTGTTTATCATGAGCCCAGCGGTTGAATGGGTATGACACTGGATCTTATATAAATAGTTCGTCCGTTCGAATGCGGAAAAAAGTTACCTAATTTATAAAGAGGCAAGTGTGTGTCTCTGTGCCTTATTATTTTGCTGACAGGGTCAGTTTTCACGCGGTGCTAACTTATGTGTGGGGATAAATTTCCTTTTTAATAGCATTTTTGATTATGTAATAAGTTAGTATATATGCATAGCTATTTGAGTGAGCATAAGGAGATACCCTGTTATCACAATTCTATTTATTATTGTACCTAATGCTTACAATTTATTACAATTAACATGTCAAATGTAATTTTTCAAGGACGGCTACTACATACAGAATTACTTAGCGTGAGTAATTCTATTCATTAAGAAATTGATGATCTCATTTGGGAGTTATTTTCTTGAACATTTCGTACATGATTCAATAGTGGAAACGATGTTTTAAAAATTCGTACATACTTACTTATATTTTAATAAATATATTTATAGGGTTATTATTTGTACTCGAGACTCTACATGCATTTGTTTCATAATGATTTCTAGTAATAAATATATTGTTGATATATAACAAAATGAGTATTGTATGATCGTTCTTATTCTGTTCTAAATACATAATTAATGCGTTGAAGCGCTATCAACTGAGATAATGTAGTCAAATATTGAGTACAAAAACCTTCAGGAACTTTTTCTTTTAAGTGTATCAATTTTTATGATAATCAATATTATTTTTCATGCATAGAATATATTAAAGATATATATATGTTATTTAATATTTCTACTAGAGGAGCCGGCTAACATTGTTCTGCTTTGAAATGAAACATCCGAAATTAAACAAGAGCGCTATCTATGTCGTCTAATTATGGTACTCAGTGAGTGTTGAATGCACCTGAACACACGAAAAATTTCATCAAAATCTGTCCAGCCGTTTTGGAGGAGTTCAGTCACATACACACGTACAGAAAAATTATTTGTTTATGGAGAATTATTTATTATCTATATTTTTTCTCATTTTGAACAGCTGCAAAGTTTTAGAGTTGATAATTTCTGGTATAATCAAAAACAATTCATTATTTCTATAATATAATGTCTATTCTTAAATTCTACTGAAGGAAGTAAAGTTTTATTTTTCTATTCGTCGATGTCCTTTGGCTTTCCTGTCTCAACGGAAACATGTAGGTCCGATCCCTCAGCGAGGAGCTCTTAAGTGCGCTGCTCGCGTGATACAGTGATACAAAATTTTACAACACATACACAACACTGCAACTACATTACACATATCACCCCCACATACGTGCACGCAGACATGCTTACACATGAAAGTGGAAGAGTCTTATTTTTTCCTTTATCGAACTGAAATAGTTTAGCAAAATTATCCGACACCAAATACATATAAGAGTTGTTGAGGTATTTATTCTTGGTACACATATACATTTCAATAACTCATAAGTATGAATATGTATATTAGCTTAGCTCAGATAGGTCGCGAATTGCATGTATTAGGTAACAGCCCAAGCCGAGGCGTGCCGTGCACCCTTGAACTAGTTGCCCAAATAAAATCGGCTGAGTGCCTAAGCGCTCGCCTTGGTAGTTCGGTGAAGCTGTTAAGACCTTGCTAGGTCAATAGCGTAAACAGTTCGAGGAAATAAAACAACCAGCTCTTATTATGGCAGTAAAATTAATATCGTTATGTATCAGACAATATTGCGTGTTTTCCTGTATGTTATAAATCGCTGTAATTATGTTAAATATTTCACGACCTTTAGAGCATCCTGTAGTTTTATTTCTAGGCCAATTGGATTAGAAATCTACGTATAATTTTAAAGTGTTTATCGGTTCTGATTAATCGACAATCCTAATGATTACTTTATTAGCCGTGGCTATATATTTTTTTATACACAAGTTTATAGCGTTTGCCATAATCTCAACTGAAGTTGGGGTGGCAACCACTACACCCACACTAAGCTGAGTACCTAGCCTAGGCAGTGGACTGTATAAATTGGTTGGAGGTATATATATATACCCTTTGAAAATGTTTGCCAAAAGTATTTCTTTGTAATCGGGATAAAAGTTTACTCAACTGATATATGTCTTCCACGCCGCCGTTGCCGTTGGAGAGAGCACCAGTTTTCCCAGATTAACGCACAGAAACACATAAAATAGAATAACTAGTCAGGCGAACTTAGAAAAAAGCCCTACCACCAAGCTATGGTTTCATCATAATATTTCCTCCACCGAAAGCTCCGAGTAGGTTGCAAGGATTCGAACCTGCATCCATCGATGTGGTTTCCGATACTTTACCAACTAAGCTATCATCTCTAAATGAAGAATATTAGTGTATTATATAGTGTTTTATAATATTTGTTGTTCGTATTGTGACTTTGAGTGTTAATAATGTAATGCTAGCTTGTTCGCACGTTACGATCATAACACCGAAAGGCGATTGTCATTATCAAGAATAATAACAGACAAAAGAGGACAGAAGACTAGGTGGTAGAGCCACGCTGTAGCTATAATTGGTTTCAGCCTGAATGAGTTGGCTCGCCCGGGGTAGTACCACCCGACCCACAGAAAACCGAAGTGAAGTAACAGTGCCTGCATTGTTACGTTTCGTTCGGTCAGTGAGAATGCCGGAGACCCAACTCCCTCTTTCCCTTCCCTCCCTCCTCCTTCTTCGTCCCCTCTTACCCACCAACATAGGCTGGCAACGCACTTCCGACTCCTCTGGTGTTACTGGTGTCTATGGACGGTAATATCAGGTGACCCATATGTTCGTTTGCATTTTGTGATATAAAAAGACTACCGATTTATTGAATAATTTGTTATACATTACATAGGAGTGATGTATTCAATTATTACTTGTTCTGATTAGTGCTCAGCTCCTATTGGTTTTAGCGTGATGATATATAGCCTATAAACTTTCTCGATAAATGAGCTATATAACACTGTTAGAATTTTTCAAATCAGACAAGTAGTTCCTGAGATAACCCCCTCTTTATAGTATTAGTATAGATATGCGTGAGGTGAGTCGAGACACGCATAACTGCTCTGTCTGGGTTAAACAAGAAAAACGCCGAGACCCAAACTCTACGTTAATTTTAATACTCACCTCTGGCAATTATCAGACCTGCTTAATACAAGAAGTAATTCAATATGATGCAAGGCAATGAAGTGACGATGGATGCCTGAAATGCCTGAAACATTCGTTATCTTATGATAGACTACAATTATTTTTGTTTAATATTAATTCTGCCCACCCCAGTTACAGCTTATCGTGATGATAGAACCATTTAAAACCGTAACATAAACAATGCCAATCAACTCTTATCAAATGAATATTTAACGGTATTAAAATATATATAATATATGGGTGTGCATTATTTTGTTAATGAAAAATATCTCGAATATTTATTTTTTTAATTCTGAATTAACAAATTCCAGTAAAGTCCGGTTTTTAATGCGCCCGGAGCCACGACGGTTCGTTGAACTGTTAGGCGACAAGTGTGTGACGTCATTATGATATAATTCATTAATTATGTAAACAAACAGAAATCCTAACTTAACTGTATTATTAGTCTGTTTTATGTGTTGCATTCTAAGCAGTGTATTCGAAACAGAGACGAAATGTCCTTTCACCCCTTCATAGAAGTAAACTTAATTTAAAACATAACTGTTGATTACATAATGTTACAAATATACACAATTTTATTGTTTTACGCGAATAACCTATACTAATATTATAAAGAGGTAAAGTTTGTGAGTTTGTAATGTTGTAGTGGGTAATCTCAGGAACTACTTAATCGATTTTGGAAATAATTTTACCAATATAATGCCAAGTTATTTATGAGTGTCATAGGCTATATATTAACCCGAAAAATGCAAAGATTTTTTGTGATGGTCGGGTTTGCGAAGTAAGTCAGAGAACAAACGGTCGAACGAAAACGTTTCTTACGAACGAGATGTATGATTGACTTCTAGACAAAAGTTATAGAGCTTTATAATGCCTACAAAAAAGTCACCAACAGCATATGAGTAACTTTTATATTGAAGTCAGAAAATGTAGTTTTTTATCAATATTTACCGCCCACTGAAGTGGGCAAGGGTCCAGCTATCTATACTAATATTATAAAGAGGTAAAATTTGTGAGTTTATGAATACATATAACACTGAATTATTTTTTTTCAAATTGGACCAGTAGTTCCTGAGATTACACCCTACAACGTCACAACATCACAAACTCAGAAACTTTACCTCTTTATAATGTTATTAGTATAGATTATCGAGGAAGGTTATAGGCTATATATTATCACGCTAAGATCAATTGAAGCGGAGCATCAATAAAAAACGTTTCAAATTTCGGGTTTTTTTCCTCTTCAGAGCTTCTTGAAAATAAAAGAAAAAATACATGAACAGAAAAGCCTGTCGACAATTTTGAATTCCGGTGAAGGTGTTCAGACCTTGCTGGGTCAATAGCGTAGACATTTCGAAAAAAAAACAATTTTGAATACAGTTTTACCACTTTAAAAAAATCAAAAAGGAATACTGATATTTTTTTCGAACTGACTAAGAAATTCGCCTAACAAGACCTTTACAGCTTCATCGAACTACAATGGAATACTGATAATAATATCAATATTAAGGAAAAAAATTATCCCTTATTATAGTGTTATAATTATATAGTAGTTATATGTAGTAGTAGTAGTATGTAGTAGTATTTATATAGTTATATATAGTTAGTTATAGTGTATAGTGTACCAATAATAAAACTTGAAATATTCTTGTAATTAATGTATATAATTGGTGTACAATAAAGTTTAAATAAATAAAATAAATAAACCTATATTAAATGCTCAAGTGTTACCACAATTCTAATAATTCTTAATACATTATAATTAATTAAAACATAATTAGACGAGCAGGCAATTAGATAGCTTATTCCAGTAGCATAATGTTTCTCTAAACGATTACACACGTATGTAAAATAACCCGTAACAGACCGGATTACAACGTTATGGTAACCATGTTAATAGCCGTCTTTACATGACGCGTTCTTTCCCGCGTGTAACCGCTTTCACCCGGGAAAGATTGCACGTACAAAGACAAATAATAACAATCACTTGCGAATTCACGTAAACGCTTTCTCATGTCCAATGCTGCACAAACGAATCGCGCGTGAAAGACCGTGTAGTGTAAACGTAAGTAATGTGTACTTTATAGACGTCCTGTATGGAGTCCTTTACATATACATGAACGGACTTCTTTATAAAAAGAAAGAGATCACACGATCAGAATACATTGTCTTTATTTTTTTTTTATTTTGTACTAGTTTTTACCTGCGGCTTCGCTCACGTTAGTATCGATTTTGACGTATATTTGGAGAGCAGTGTATTTTTTCTAAATGAAAGACCGTATCAGATGCCCTTTTCTGTACACTCTCGAGAACACAACTCATATGAAGTTGGGAGTATCAGTTCTTCCATATAATCTAGTCTAAACACATGATTTTTAATAACCCTCAAAGCGCTAATCTTTTCTAGCGATGGTAACCATATAAATAATGAAGTATAAAGAACCTTGTAAAATAATAAACAGCCTGTAACGTTTACGAACATCTCATATAACATCTAATTTATTGACTGAATATTACGCTGCATTGGTGTAACTTTGTAATGTTACTTGCGATAAAGAGAATTATACTATTTGTTACTAACTAATATTATAACTGCGCATGTAATCATGTTTGTTTGTTAAGCTTTCATGTTTCATAGGGTACTTTCATCTACAAAAAAAATCATCTTCTTGTTTGGAAACTGCATCGTAATCTGCAATAC
The DNA here is from genome assembly GCA_014332785.1 of Antheraea mylitta. Taxonomy (NCBI): domain Eukaryota; kingdom Metazoa; phylum Arthropoda; class Insecta; order Lepidoptera; family Saturniidae; genus Antheraea; species Antheraea mylitta. The sequence goes on along the minus strand of JACEII010000077.1, from coordinate 477,533 downwards.
ATCAAAATTTCGATGAAGAAAACCATGTCGTATGATGGTAGAGTTGTCTTTAGTACAACAAAAAGCCAACACGCTTACACAGTTACGCGATGTTCCCAAGAGGTCACCCATCCAAGTATTGACCGCTCCCGACGCTGCTTAATTTCGGTGATCAGATGAGAACCGGTTCAACACTCTACCCGACACAGTGTTTACCCCGACCACTTTTCGTCACACAAAAAGGTTGTGCGGATCAGAATTTCAAAGTTCTCCTTTAAAAAGATTCACTTCAAATTTATCAAAATCGTTGAAGTCGATAATGAAGAGAAGTATTACGAACATACGCACAGCGGATTTTTATATATACATCGATATAGAAGAATAGAGAAGAAAAAGAAACATTTACGTGTCCTCTCTCCAAATAACATTGAGTCACGTCTATTCATTATAAACTAACGATCGCCTGCAATTTCATTCTTGTTTATTAAATTCAAACATAACTCATGTCACTCAAGGATAATATAGCTTTATATTACTTACTGAATTCTTAAAATCAGTTCTTAAGTCTCAAAGATTACTATTATATCCTATAAGCATACAATATTTACCGCTCCTTATATTACACACTAGCCCTACCCGCGACTTCGTCCGCGTGGAATAGATACACTAACACTACACGGAGCAGTTCTCAAAAGGAAAGACATCCCGATTTTAAATCATTTTTCATCTGTGCTCCGCTCCTATTGGTCTTAGCGTTGGTATATAACCTATAACCATTCTCGATGAATGAGCTATATAACACTGAAAGAATTATTCAAATCGAACCAGTAGTTCACAACATCACAACGTCACAAACTCACAAACTTTACCTCTTTATTATATTAGTATAGAAGTATAGATTCCGCGCTCACGCTTGCACGCTCGGCTCAGACGGAACGTGACAATGAGTCATGCTTTTTCGTGCATACAACCAGCGTCTATAGATTTATAAGACGTTATCACGTCAAAAACACAATGAGTTTAAAACTAAATTAATAAAAAATAATCGTGGTGGTTCTCTAGTCAATTAATATTTACAACAGTATACAATCCGGTCCGCATAATATGGCTTTGCAAAATAAAAAGCAAACCCATTCTCATTTACATGAACACTGATCTTTACAGAGAAACTCTACAAAAAAGACAAAAAAAAAACTGTTTTGCCTTCATTCACGTAACAAGGCGTATCGAATAAATTTGAATAAATTGAACCGATCCATTTCTAAATCATTTGTGTTCATTTCATAATTTAAACGAATGTATTCATTTATGTAAATGTTTTGAAGAGAGTTCCTTTGACCTTTGGTTATTTGAATATCTACATATAAATAAATAGAAAAGCCCTTTTTTTACTACTAGCTGTGCCCGCGTCTTCGTTCGCGTGTATACTTCTGTAAAAACAGGGATTAATAAAATCATGTGAATGTATAAGTCCTTTTAATTATCTATTTTTCCCTCGTACTTAAGTCGCGTCGTCATTAAAATTATAATAACTTTTGATGAAGGGAACCGATTTTAATGAAAAAAAGCAGTAGTAATGCGTGTTTAAACAAACAGACAAAGAGATATTTCTAAAAATGATGGAAATGTTTTTTTTTTACTTTTACCTATATACCTGAAACAATCTTTTTCACGTAAGTCTAAAAAGTACAGTCACGTTCGATTTACATTCTTATCATTTGTATAGAAGACAATGGGATACTAGTCGATTACTATATTACAGTTTTTTTTTTTTTGTTTAAAAACTATCCCAAACCATCTGTTTGTATGTTTCCCAATCATCATATTATTTATCATAAATTGTAGTATTCGTCTCTCTGCGCCGCAATAGATTTCAGTATATAGATACAAAGATACAAAATAGTTAAGTACATCTTACTTTTCTGTTACTCAAATAAGGATATTTTTTTAATTTAGTAACTATTGGCAAGCTTTAGGATTATCAATAAAAACAATCTGAATATAGTAAGTGTTCTTTCCGAGTCGAGTCTTTGCATATAGTCTCTATTCGTTATATGTCAATAATAATTACACAGGTACACTCTTTGACAAAAGAGTCTTGATAAAATGCAGAGTTAACAAATAATAGTTAGGTTAGATAAGTTAGGTTGTCATTTTGCTTTACGCTCGCCGGCTCCCTTCCTTAGGAGCTGGAGGCAGGGGTTCTCGCCGCCATGTACGAATTCACGGCGGCGAGGAAATGTAGTGGGGAGCCTCCGGCTCCCAGGGAGATAGAGGTCAGGAGGTATGAGTTGCGGGAGGGGGTAATTAGGAGTTGGATGCAGGACCTGGCGGACGCGCGCTTCGGTACGTGCACCGGTGACGCCGTCCGCCCGGTCCTACGGGAGTGGATTAATAGGGATTGGGGCTCCCTGACGTTCAGGTTGGTGCAGGTACTGACCGGACACGGTTGTTTCGAGTGGTACCTGCACCGGATCGCTCGCAGAGAGCCGACCGCCGCCTGTCACGAGTGCGGCGCTGAGGTAAACACCGCGCAGCACACTCTCTCCGAGTGTATTGCGTGGGAGAGAGGGCGCCGCACTTTGGCGGCGGTGGTGGGAGGGGATTTGACGCTGCCGGGCGTGGTTTCGGCCATGCTCGGCAGCGAACAGGCATGGCGAGCAGTGGCCTCCTTTTGCGAGGAGGTTATCTCGCAAAAGGAGGTGGCGGAGAGGGCCCTTGAAGCAGATCCACTGAGTGGCCGTCTCCGCCAACGGAGGACCGACAGGAGGAAGCGGCGCTATGCCCAACTCCTCCTGTCACCGTAGCCGGACCTGAGGGTATGGATCGGGGGGCCTCTCTATAGGTAGAAGCTCGGCGGCCACCTTCCGCCGGGCGGACCGTTGGGGCGGCTCTACAAGGTTGAATAGCTAGAACGATCCCTTGCCGCCCCAACAACACGGTCTGTCGGTACACCGTGGGGATTTAGTCCGTGTGAGTCGAACATAACCCACCCTCTCCCCCGGGAGGGTGGATATCCATAATGGATTTCCCCACGGTAAAAAAAAGGTTGCCATTTTGCTATAGGTTGATTTAATTTTAATGAAGTTAGTTAATTATTTTAACACTTAACAGTTTTACTAATGCTTAATTATTTTTGACTTGATTAATCTAGAAACATTAGGGTTATAAATTTATCTCCTGCCATAAAAGTCGCTCAACGCTTTTAAAGATGTTCTTACCTCAAAAATAATTTATTAATGATATTAAACTTGAAATTTGTACCAGCAAAGCAAACAATGGATAATAACCGTCAAAGCTGCATCGTAATGTTTTATTTACTGAAGGCACAAGAACGCTATTTACGTTCACATAGGGATCGTCTTGATGATTTTCAAGTTGTATTTTTAAAATAATGATATATTTGTTTTAAGTATAAACCGAATAAAAAATAGTAGCCAACTTCGAAGTGTATGTAGTCGGGAGAGGCTCGCGGCGCGGCGCAGCGTGTCGGTGCGACATTCCATCGTACCGTGCGTAGATGCAGATTGCGCTGCACCCGAGGCGCTTTGCGCAGTTTTGCCCTTTTTTGCGTGCGTTAAATAGATAAGTCAACGTTTGCGCTTTTTTGCTTCAAGTTAAATAGATAACTCATTGTTTTGTTGAGTTCGTTCGACGCAATCGCGACGGGCTCTGCGTATCTCCATGTCATATTGGGTATCTATTTTCATATCATGATAATAAAGGTGATTTCTTGTATGTAGATTTGTAGTAAAGATAAAATCCTACTATTTTACATACGACACTCATAATAATATCATCGTACGCTGTCGATTGTTGCATATATGAATATTTAACCGCTATGAAGGTTGTTGTATAATTATTATGGGTACAAAATTAACTTAAAATACTGAGATCGCGGTTTCTTTATCCAAGAGGTTCTAGTGAACTTTAATTGCATTGATCTCGTTAGCTCTTGGATAATTATAAGTTTTCTGTATATAGGAGAGAAATATACATATAATTAAATTCACAATAAGAAAAAAATTGTGTTTAAAGAAGCGGTTTAAGTGCTCGTTGAGCTGGGTTTTTAGGATCCAATCTCGCAAAGGACAATTATTTGTATATTATAAAAATTATCCTGACTCTAGGAGTACATGGATACGTTAATCATATGCTTGTAAAGTACTACGGCACAACGATTTCGTACCGTAGTGAGAGAGCTATTTTAAAACATGTGTTTTTAAACGCTGGATCATGTTTTCAAAATAAATTAAGTAACATCGTTTCAACATTTACTCTGTCTTTATGGAAAAAAATGATGCCTTCGAAACACGAAGAAGTTATATTTTTGAAAATAAATAGAAATAATTTCTTTTAAGGAGTTTATTTTTGTTGAAAAGTATTTGTTAAGTTAAACACATAAAAATTGCGTTTTTCAAATTGAACAAAGTTTAAACATAAAGCTCTATTTAAAAAACTTGTTTTTTTTTTTTATAAACATGTAAAAGTTATGTTTTTCAAAATAAATAAACTAATTTCTTTTAGATACTTTTCGTTAAAAAAAACTTCTGTTCTCTGTTTTTCTAAGTTTATTTTTAAATAAACGAAATGTGATTAAATGTTAAGACTCTCATAAAAATCATGTGTTTAAAAAAAATTGAAACTTATATATCCCACATTTAGTCATTTCATCTAGATAATTAAATAATTCAGAGGTGCTTTTGTACTATTTCTGATTGAATTAGAAGTTTGACCAAATAATCCAGAACTATTTATCATTGTATTTGTTTCATATTTGATACCTATTTCTAGAAACTTTAGGCCTATTACAATAAATAGGTTTTGGAGGTTGATTTTAGACCACGATAAACGGATACATATTTATTTAACTGACAATTGGTACTCATATGCAGTTTTCTATCGTTATATCTTAATATATATAACTCTTCTGTCCGTGTTTATGTGACTGTTGGACAGATTTTATGATTTTTTTTGTGCGTTCTGGTGGATTTGAGAATGTTTAAGATACACATTTGGACCGCTGCTTTTGTATTTTAGGACTTTTTTTCTTATCAAGACAGGATAACGTCCACCGGGGCCTTTTTTCCTCGAACTGACTACCCTATTTACATAGCAAGGTCTTAACAGCTTCACCGGACTAGACCACAGGACCCGCTAGTAGAAAATAATAAAAAATAAATGTAAAATAGTCTGGTGAAACTGTAAAGTCCAATAGCGTAGTGAGTTTGTCAAAATGTTATAAAATACAGAACTAATATTACATAGATAAGTCGAATAACTTATCTTTAAATAATAATTTTTAATGGAATTTTAAATACACAAGTTTGAATACAAAATAGAATCATAAGTCTGAAAATTGCAATATCAACTCGGTCTATAAATAAATCCTTGTATTCATCGTATTTCTTAGATCTTAATTGAACGAGTAGTCGCGGCTCCTTTGACTCGACTTTATAAATGGGGGCTCCTCGAAATATGTTCATATAAAAAGGCCCTGCCGCCGCAAAAAGGTTGAGAAACAGTCAATAATGAGCCGAGCGTTGACATGTCTGCGTGAAATAACACATAACGATTCCAACTAATAGTTTTATTTATTTTTTATTTCACGTGATTGCACTTCGCCTACATAGAACACGTGCTTTGCGTGGTAATCGGTCATCTTCACAAAGATCAACTGGCCTCATACGTTCACAGAATTTAATGTACCAATGCATATAATTAATATTGAAGTGCCTTTTTGTCAGGATATCATTTTGAAGTTTGGTATGATTTTAAAGCCGCGTTAGGTAAATCAGCGTATTTGGGCATCTCATCAGTGGGTGAAGAAAAACATCGTTACGACACATAGTAGGGTCATATGGCTTTTTCTAAGTTTTTTCTTTGTCATAGGAAGAAAACGAACACTTGTGTCACCTAAAGCTAAGTTATCACCACCGTCCATAGACACTTGCAATATCAGGTAAGTCAAGTCAAGTGTGTTGTCAGCTTCTCTTGGAGGAAGGGGGGGGGGGAAGGAAGAGGAGAGGGGGAAGGTGCGGAGAGGTGGGCCACCGACGCTCTCATTGACCGAATGAAACGTAACAATGCAAGCACTGTTGCTTCACGTCGGTTTTCTGTGAGAGGGTGGTACTACCCCGGGCGAGCCGACCTGTTCATACTGAAGCCAGTAATAGCTTCAGCATTGCTCTACCAACTACTATAGTCCGCTATAACTTAAAAAATTAAGGCCAAGCACCTATAGTAGTGTTCCGGCAGCTGTACTCGAGACCTACCCAGAATCAGAACCAAGAATCAATAATACTTTATATAATCTATGCCCTGAGAAGATGCAGTAGTCCGGTGAAGCTGTTAAGACTTTGCTAGGTCAATAACGTAGTCAGTTCGAGAAAAGCAAACCTGAGAAATTATTTATGGACGTCAAAACTACAACCGGTTCGAAAAACAAATCATCGGGAAAAATCGGTAAGAAACTCGTTTATCTTTGCATAATTTTACAAACAGTTCAAAGTCATTTCCAGACATTACCATCGTTCACATATTGATCCACCCTATAATTAGACCCTTAGACAGCAAAATCCGCTTGACATAGCATTTAAATTCACTATCCAGCAAATCGGTATTGTGTTTTGGGACTTTTTTATAAAACATAACATTAGTACCTTAAAAGTTATTACTGGTCTAAGTGCGCCTGAAATTTGGAATGACCAACTTTAACTTATTACCATCTCAGACTACATCGCTAATTATATTAGGTGGTATTGTGGTCATATTCCTAAATCTATAAAAAATCTTCCTGCAGATTATGCACCAATTGCTAATGTTGAAGACTTTCGGAATAGTCCGTGGTGAGCCAAGGTATTTCACCTTATTCCAGGCAAACTTTGTGTACGCAGTGTGTTTACCATGTGCAGGACTCTTTGCAATGCCTAGATTAAATGTTACCTAAAAGCTGTGTACTATTAAGGCTCCAGAGAACATTCAAGCCTGGTAACTACTCCAACGTAAATGAAATGTTAAAAGCTATCTAGATTATAAATATTGGACTACAATATATTTCGTCTAAGCATTAACTACATCAGAACATGCCAAATCTCTCATCTTGTCTAGAATTTGAAATAGTCTCACTACCCTTACAATTTAAATATATCGGATAATATCAACTTATAAAACTTAATTAACTGTAAAAATTCCAATATGGTCAAACAGTTTCTGTATTTATGATTATGCGTTTATTGCTAGTCGGTAAAGCAATGATTTATCTACAAACATTCTATCATCACGGAAATGTCTGTCAATATGCTGTAATTGGGCTTCAGCAAATTAATGCATTTCTCACGCTCCCTTTTAATTAGTTTACGTCTTAATAAAGTATAAGGAAGCAGAATAGGCATTTGAAATGCATATAGGAATGAATTGGCAAATGATTTTGAGATACTTAATATTCTTTAAACTATTTACGAGCTTCTTAACCGCAATTTTAATCTGGCGTTAAGTAAAGTTAATTTGAAACTGAATACTTTTCTGAGATTTGCGTTTAAGGAATTGAATTGCATTGACGGTTAATAGTAAAGTTAACTTCATGCTTGATTAGGTCTTTCATTAGTTAGTAGCGTTTCTAGGCGTTTCATACGCGTCTTGATTTAATTTATTTGCGTTGCGTTTGCGACTTTGTAACTAAATTACTTTACCTAACTAGATGTATTTGTTAAGTTGTTTATGCTTTAATAAAGATGGCACTGTACAATATCTAGGCTTAGTTGTATCGCGCTGTCAAGAGGAACGCTACATTAATGACGCTACAGGTGCTGTTTACAGATTCCAATTTCTATATCCCATTTGTTAGAGCATTCCTGTACCCAGTTGATAAAGATTTCAATCACCCAGTCTCTCGTAACACTTCCTTAAAAATTAAGTTCAAGAAATATCGAAATATAATCAGAATTCTATCGACGATTCTATAAGCCATGTCATTGTCCTTCAACCAATATTCATCAAAAATTATCTGATTTAATATCTATCTAATCTATTTTTTGTGCCGTTCGTGTCGGTTACCATTCATGTCTACAAATGGCAAGGCATTTTTCACGCAACTCCATAACCAAATTGGAGAGCGAAATGTGCAGGAGAAATGTATATCTGATTCATCATTATATAAGTATGTTTGCAAGTAACAATTGGTTTGTTTACCTGAAAGTAAGCTAAACGATGTTTTATTATTATGGTAAGCTGAGCATTAAAATTCTATGCCATTATGTTGTGTCCATCAAATAATTCTCACGTTAAAGTGGTGTACAAACCCACTCTACCAATGAGCAATGGTTTACTATCGAAAACTGAAGTTCCAGAAGGGATAAAAGATGTAGGAGAATTTATGGTGTAAAAAGAAAAGAAACAGACATTTCAGGAGGTTTTTGCGGAAGTTGATAGATGAAAAAAATATATATATAAAAATATCTTCCTAACTTCAGCAACTAATACAATACTGTCTGCAATATTAGTAAATGTAGATTTATTTTTAAATCTAGACTTTTAGGAGATCCTACATTAGATGTAGAAGAAACAGCCATCTGGTAACAGCTTTTACGATACCTTTTTTGGTTATAAAGAGGTAAAGTTTGTGAGTGTGTGACGTTGTGATGTTGTGACGTTGTAGGGGGTAATCTCACGAACTACAGGTCCGATTTGAATAATTCTTTCAGTGTTATATAGCTCATTCATCGAGAATGGCCATAGGTATCATATATCATCACAATAAGACCAATAGGAGCTGAGCCCAGATGAAGTGTTTGAAAATCGGGATATTTTCTTCCTTTTGAAAACTATTGCATGTTAGTGTTAGTATTAGTGTATCTAATCCACGCGAATGAAGAAAAAAAAAAAAAGAGCGTACTTTTCCGGCACGAGTTATTGACATAAACATATGTCGAGTAGAAGGTTTACCAGCTGCGCATACGTGTAATGTAACAATGTTTTTTTTTTTATATACCGTAAAATCTATTGTCCTCGCTATAAGGGTCAAAGCCAAGAATCAATAATCTCCTATTCCCAGCTGTATGAACACAATACCGTTCAAAATGTATTCGAAATCAAACAAAGCGGAGCATCCTCCTGATAACAAATACATTGAAATACTAACTTGAACCTTAAATAACAGTGTTAAAGCTGCAATTCGATATTTAATGGTAGATCACATATCGTACTTTATTGTCCGAGGTCCTGACATCTGGCATGACCTTCGAAAGTGTCCAGGTGGCTTTTTTTTTGGTTCAATAATTTTCGATGGAAATTATAAGGCGCGTGCTGTTTTTTTTGTTTCATTTGACACTTTTTTATAAGAATGACACTTTTTTGTAGGTAGTAGAGCCACGCTGAAGCTATTGAGCATGAATGGATCGGCTCGTAAAGTAACAGTGCTCGCATTGTTGCCTTTCGTTCGGTTAGTGAGAGCGCCGGAGGACCACTTCCCCTTCCCTCGCCCCTCTCAGCTTCCCTCCCTCTTGCCCTTTCCCTGAAACACAGCGACTTGCTACTCTCCTGGTGTTGCAAGTGTTAATGAACGATGGTGATCATTTAACATCAAGTGACCCGAAAATGGTTGTCCGTATGGTGAATTGCATCTCGATTATACTACACTTTACAAAAAAAAAGCCAGTCATTTGTGTTCATAATTCGAGATCAAGCAGTAATGTTAAGTTCATCCCTAATGTTGATCTCATTCAAAAACACCTTGGAGTCTTCTTCTTTTATTTTATTTTTGGCAACCAGTTTTCTAGTAGACAATTACTGTCATTGTCAAGTGAGTAACGATATTATAAGTTTCTTGATATAATTTCAACGAACTAACAAGAGGGTGGGTGTCTTGTTAGAACTTTCCTGGGAGTTTTTGTGGCAACTCAGAACCCATGTTGGTATTATTTCCGATCCACTTCACTTGTGCACAATAACCAAACTGTATTACGTAAAGCACCACCAACATTACACACTATAGAGCCAAATAACACAAGATTATGGATAAAATATGAAGACCACTACATAGCATTCCAAGATCCCGCCAAAAGCTTACCTTGGTGTCTTATATATTGCTTATTAGTATTAAAGTTGGCATAACTTAAGAAAAAAGAATACAATTTACATAAAACGCGGCCACTGTTTCAAAAATAACTGACTCTGTCTAGAAGACTAAGTTCTGTTACTTTAATGTGTGTAATCAGTGATATAAGTTTAATAGATCAGTAAATCAACAAAAATGTATTGAGTATTTGTTTTAAATACGATTATACTATATATTCCAATTAAAAATAAAATAAAAACATTATGACCGGTGAGAGATATGGTAATGAAAACGTGTTTACACTACGCCATTGCAGTTACGCGCCAAAAGCCTTTACTTTTTTATTGACAGATGTCAGATCTGTCGTTGACATTTATGCTAGTAACGGTTATAAACATTATTTCAATTTTACAATACAAATAAACGTCGTAGCGCATTAAGTTTGTATTCGTGATTTCTTTTGTTGTTGAAAACAAGACGTAGTATTAATTTTATGAATCATTTATTGCGACTTGTAATTTTAGGGTTGCCAATGTTTGTAAATTTACCTTCTCTCTGTAATTATATTAAAAAGAACTTGCTTAAAAAGCTGAAAATATTATTATGATACCTATATAGGTATTTAAATCTTATATGAATCTGAAAGAAAAGTTTTTAGTATTCATTTATTCATTCACTATATTCTACTGTGGATTGTGTCAAACAGTTGTTATATCCATATAGTAGGGTTGCCAACCGCTTTGTTGTACAAGAACTTTTCCCGTCTATGGAATATCCTGGAGTGCTTTATACGTTATAAATAATGTCCAGATATTTAATATGGCATTCTAATTCTATTAAAATTCACCCATTACTAAACGTTTCCTTATATATATTTCCCACTCCTTTTTTTGCGCCTTGTTTTTAAACTGAAATATTCTAGTGTATTATCTTTCAAATTCGGTGTTCCATCATTTAAGGTTGGCACCACCAGGATATAAGGTAAGAAACCGTCGTCAACCGTTGGGCAAACTTAAATAGGAAATTTTACAGATAATCATTTTCAATTTAATGGAGCAATTGCAAATGAAAATCCCTTTTTCATTTGAGTCTGACAGTTTAATTGCACTGTATCAGATAATGAGCAAACAACGGCAACCACTGACAAATTATAATCGATTGACAGCTGCCTCTATCATACCGGTCTGCAAACAGGTTGGCAGCTAGAAATGTACTGACTGATCCCAAAATCGTTGACAAAAGAGTCACCATGGATAAGTCTATTGTCTCCTATATGGCGTTAGTGATTCAGTCTAGAAGAGCTAGATTGTGAGACAATCCACTATAGCGGGAATTACATCTGGTGTATGGTGCTCGCGATCGATTCAGACACACAATTTTCGTGTTCCACCACGTGAAACGAAAACCAACCTGCAAATGAATTTTGCGTATCTATAAAATGGAAGCCAACCGTGAAATAGCTTCTGTGTTTTAGAGATTTAGTAATCTTTCAAGGCCGCTTGGAACGTGCCTTTTTAAAATACAGAGATATATAAAAATGTCTAATACATGATACACATATATAAATGGATGTCTGTGCTTGTGACTCCCGAATGCTCTTGGACCTCAAGTGGAAGGTGTATAAAACCATTATAAGACCAGTCATGTTGTATACATCTGAGTGCTGAGCTACGAAAGATAGAAAACTACATGTGACGGAGATGCGAATGTTGGTTACCTGTTAAGTTTTGTAGGCCCGATATTTTTCTATGTAAAAACACAATTATACGAACGTTATTCAAATAACGATTTTACACAATTTTCAAACAACGTTTATAGTCAAGTGCCAAATAAATCGGGTTCTTGTGAATGTTTGAATGATATTCGATTGAAAAGAACCATTCATTGTACAGTCACGTAGATGCGTGAATTTCGTACACAAACACCAACTTATTCATTCACTTTTCTAAAGACGCGACCTCCTTTCTCAATCTTAACGCGATGGAATAAAGTTGCTTGTATTTGAATAATAAAAAATCAACGGTAAAATTAACATTGTTTCTTTAATTATAAACAAAGTTCTCCTTGCATTCTACTTAGCTTTTATTTTAAAGAGGAAAAGGAGTATTTTCAGTTGTTATTAGTTACCAGGTCTAAAAGTTCATTGAACCGTGTAAAAGGTGTGTAAATAAGATAGGTGTGACGGATGCTAGTGTCGAAAAAAAATCAACGCTCTATTACGGTACTCTGAGTTTGTTGTGTAATTTTTGAATTGTGTGTTTTTTCTGACAGCCTGTATATTTCGAATCTTCGGTATTTACGATAATAATAAGCTATAGATGTCCCATAACGGTACAAAGGCTCTCTAGTTCCTACTCGAGGAGAAACATCGCTGGTTAATGTGTTTCCCAAAATCAAACATGGCGGATGGCTATATATCGCTTGATAATGAATAATCTGAATGTAATGAGACCATAACATTCGGCTGAGTGCCTTAAGCGCTCGCCTTAGTAGTCCGGTGAAGCTGTTAAGACCTTGCTAGGTCAATAGCGTAGTCGGTTCGAAAAAAAGGGATCATATGTTGGCAGGGATTTTTCTAAGCCGCCTGGCTGACTACCACCGTCTGAGTCTATCGCCAATCACCTATTTTTTTTTTTTGTTAACCCCCACACTTCTCGGACATAAAACCGAAACCTTTTCTGCTATAATATTTGTCCAATCACCTGTTGATATGTTCCCGCATTTGTACATGACAGCCAGTCGGTCTCTTGGTTTATAGCATGTTTAGAGGACGTCGTCATTTATAGGTGGTAGAACCATACTGCAGTTATTACTGGCTTCAGCATGAATGGGTCGTCTTGTCCGGGGTCGTACCACCCTCTCTTAGAAAACCGATGTGAAGTAACAATGCTTGTATTGTTGTGTTTCGTTCGGTCAGTAAGAGCACTGGAGATCTACCACCCTGCCGCTTTCCTCTTTTCCCTTTCCTTCCCCCCTCCCCCATATATAGGCTGGCAACGCACTTGTGACTTCTCTGATGTCGCTAATGTCTATGGACCGTGGTGATCACTTAACATCACGTGACCGACGTGTTCGATTGCCTCCTTTGATATGAAAAAAAAGTCATCTCTCACGACTCCAGCACTTAGAATAGCAGTATTGTTTCCGGGCTTAATAGTATATTAGCCATTACGTCTCAAAAGCTAATGCTCAAAAAATATGGAAGGTAACGTTTTTTTCTAACCGTCATTACAATTATCTAAAAGCAGGTTTGCTAATATAATAATATCGAATCTAGAATATACTCTAAGATTAGATAATTATGTTGAACTTTTTCGGTTACTCTTTGACCCGCATCCGGCTTTTTTGCGGCGGAAATCTCTGGCACTGATTCTTCGTGGGTATGGTTGTCAACTGATATTTTATTTCTTATCACGGTAAAAAAATTGTGAGTGTATTAATAGAGTACATAATCTGTGTATAATATACTAGCTGACCGGCCACGCGTTGCTGTGGCTCAATTATCACATGTTGAATTAGAATTGAAAAAGAAATTCAAACTTAAAACATAGTGCCTTTATGAGGTATCTATTACAGTCAGTTCTACGGTTTTCTGTCAACAAACTAATTTAAAGCGCCATCTGTTCGACACTGATAAAACTTACAATTAATAACAATAATCAACATTGACAATCATTTAATTTGTCATTTTTTTATTGAGGCCATTAATCGATATACAAATTATCCTATTTCTCAAATTGAACCAAATCTATACCAATATAATAAAGAGGTAGTTTCTGAGTTTGTGACGTTGTAGGGAGTAATCACAGAAACTGGTCCGATTTGAAAAATACTTTCAGTGTTATATAGCTTATTTATCGAGGATGGTATAGGTTATATATCATCACGCTAAGACCAATAGGAGCGGATCACCAATAAAGAATGTTTCAACATCGGGTTTTTTTCCCTCTTGAGAGCTTCCGCTGCGTGTTAGCGATAGCCCAAAGTAACTATTCCACGGGAACGAAGTCGCAGGCAGAGGCTAGTTATACATAAATGCCAACTGCCATGAAGATTTTAGATGGTAGCGACACGTTGAAGCTATTACTAGTTTCAGCATGAATGGGTGGGCTCGTCTGGTGTAGTACCACCCTCTCACAGAAAACCGACGTGAAGCAACAGTGCTTGCATCGTTGCGTTTCGTTCGGTTAGTGAGAGTGCCGGAGGCCGACCTCCCCCTACCCCTCCCCTCCCCTCTTCCCTTACCCACTTCCCCATCCCTTAAAAACACAGGCTGGCGATGCACTTGCAACTCCTCTGGTGTTGCTAGTGTCTATGGATGGCGGTAATCACTTAACATCAGGTGACCTGCCTGTCCGTGTGCCTGCTATATGACATTAAAAAAAAGATCGGTTAAGTAGTTTTGAAGCTCGTCGCGAACAAACATCATGATATTGAATCTTTATTTATATATAGAAGGCTAACTGTGTGAAATATGAGAAAGAGAGATGTCACAAAGCCTCCGTGTAAAGTTATAATAAGGGAGCAATGTAGGGAGCATTACCTACTCGATAATGACAGTGATAATGTAGAATGATTCTAGAAAGTTGACTGTTAAAATAAAATTTAAAAAAAAAACCTATTAAAAGAAAAATTACTTATAGAACCTCTGTATTTATTATGTGGGTCTAGTAGAGGTGTGAAGTGCAGTGTCATGTATGCTGTTACCTAGAGAATGCAGTGTCACTTTATTGTACAAGCAGTGTAATTGTCCGAGGCGTTGCGGTGACAGGAATTTTTAAAGCAAGCAAACTCAGTAGTAGTCATATTAAACACCCTACGGTCGAAGCCCTAAGATTAGCTTGAACTTTCAAAGAACGAAGACATCCTAATAGCATCATAGCATGATTAACAAACTATAAAAAAGCATCTAATACCTTTAAACGAGCAATTCTTGTATATTTTTATATCCATATCTATACTAATATTTAAAAAAAAAGAAAAAAAAAACACAGTCGAATTGATAACCTCCTCCTTTTTTTGAAGTCGGTTAATAAAGAGGTAAAGTTTGTGGGTTAGTGACGTTGTAGGGGGTAATCTCAGTAACTACTAGTCCGATTTAAAAAATTATTTCAATGTTATTTAGCTAATTTATCGAGAACGGCTATAGGGTATATATCATCACGGTAAGACGAATAGGAGCTGAGCAAAAATGAAGAGTATTTAAAAATCGCGGTTTGTTTTCCTCCTGAAAGCTTTCGCTGCGTAATATCGTTAGTCTAAAGTATATATTCCTCGCAAAGGAAGTCGCGGACAGAGGTTTGTTGTTATATATTCAGGATCTCGTAAACGGCGTCAGCGATTTCCGTGAAACTTAATATGTAGGTGGTTTTGGAGACTATAAATCGATCTAGCTAGATTTCATTCATAGTAAACTTTTTTTATCTGAGTTTTCAGGCAATGAAAAAATATAGCTACAATGTAAAGGTAAATTTCGCCGCCGCTGTCAAAACAAAAATAGCTCATCGGCTGCTTCGAAAATTCGTCTAACCCCAGTTCGAATCCGAGTGACAGCAAAATGTATTTTTTACTTTTTTTTTTAATAAAAAAAGCTAATTTTGTGAGACAAACCTAACAGTTTATTTTAATTTAAAAATCCGAGCTAGGCTCTAGCCAGGAACTATAAAATTATTGCTTAGAATGTCAATGTATGTGAAAAATGGAATAATATTAATAATCTTAATTTACAAATTATGAAATTTAAATAATTCAGATTATAATCAAATTAAAAATTCAAAAGAGAACATAGTTGTTCTATTAATTCAAGTTTTCACTTCTGTCTGCAATCTTTATGTTTCAATTTTTTTTTTAAATAATAGATAAAATAGATGTGGAATCGCCTCCCGACCAGTGTGTTCCCTTCCTTATATGACATGGGGTCCTTCAAACGAGGCGTGAAAAGGCACTTTTGCAGGACGGCATGATAGCGATGACTGCCGTTGCTATTCAACAGTGACAGTCACCATTATTTATAGACTGCTCTGTACTTTCCATCAGGTACCGTGCAGTCATTTTGCCGAACAAGTTAAAAAATAAAAATTAACTTTCGACAACCCTAATAGAAAGGTACACGATTTGAAAATCATCGTATCTATTGACATTGAATTACTGTTATAATACGTTCTCCGCACAACGCTTCTTTGTACTGTATACCGTAATAGTAAATTGATTTGAAATGGTAAAAAACTTCGTCTAAATTTTTTATTTGTAACTAGCTGGTTTAGAACGAATTTATTTGACCGTCATCTACATTAAGAGTGGTAGAGATTCCAAGGTTCAATGCAGTAGGTGGTAGAGCCACGCTGAAGCTATTACTGGTTTCAGCATGAGTGGGTCGGCTAGTAGGTAGTAGCACCCGACCCACAGAAAACAGACGTTAAGTAACAGTGCTTGAATGAGTGAGAGCGCTGGAGACTCACTTCTCCTCCTCTCCCAAATTCTCTCCCCTTACCGTTTCCCTATCTCCCCCAACATAGACTGCCAACGCACGTACGACTCCTCTGGTGTTGCAAGTGTCTGTGGACGACGATGAACACTTAACATCAGGTGACCCGCATGTTTGTTTGCCTCTTATGATATAAAAAAGTAGTAAGTACCACAACCCCCATTTCTGTTGAAAATCTTACACTTTTTCCGTCAAAAGGGTTATGTTGCTAACAACAGCGAGGTTTCTGAACCTAGTCCTCAGGCTGCTATTTTTTTAAGGTTGGATTTAAAACGAACAGAACCGCATATCATATGGAATAGGGATCTATATATTACGTGAATTTATAGGTTCTTGGTACTTGCTTATACATTTAGTCGTGATGGTTAGGTCATTTGACACATAGAATTTCAATCCGATGTCCGCAGGTTCGAATCCTGGCATGTACCAATTTTTTTGGAATTTGTGTAAATTTAATGATTAAATTGGTAACACTATCGACTGACGGTGAAGGAGAAATGTTCCCCACGATGTGTGGGAAACCTGAACCTGAGAACCTTCCTTCGGGAAGAGGCCTATGACCCCGTAGTAGCCACTTACAAGCAGATTATGATTACTTCCATAGATTATCCCTTTCACATTTAAAATTTTTATACTCGTAACTTTTATACTATACTAGCCTCTGCCCGCGACTTCGTTCGCGTGGAATAGATACACTAACACGCAGCAGTTCTCAAAAGGAAAAAACATCCCGATTTTAAAACATTTTTCACCTGTGCTCCGCTCCTATTGATCTTAGCGTGACGATATATAGCCTATAACCATTCTCGATGAATGAGCTATATAACACTGAAAGAATTATTCAAATCGGACTAGTAGTTCCTGAGATTACCCCCTACAACGTCACAAACTCACAAACTTTACCTCTTTATAATATTAGTATAGATTTCGTAATTTATGTTATAACATTTTTTTTTATTTCATAAGAGGCAAGCGAAGAAACGGGTCACCTGATGTAAAGTGATCACCGCCGCCCATAGAGACTTCTGGCCCAGGGTAAGTCGCAAGTGCGTTGTCAGCCTGTGTTTGGCTGTAGGGGAGGGAGGAGGAGGAGGTAGTCCTCCGGCGCTCTCACTGACCGAACGAATCGCAACAATGCAAGCACTGTTACTTCACGTCGAACTTCTGTTACAGGGTGGTACTAACCCGGGTGAGCCGATTTTTTCTTTTCCAAATGTCTACGCTATTGAGCCAGCAAGGTCTTAACAGCTTCACCGGACTATTCCCAGGTGAGCCGACCCATTCATGCTAAAACCAGTAATAGCTTCAGTGTGGCAAAAATATAAAAATAGATGTTAGTAAATCTGAGTAATGAACTAAAACATCAAATTAATTAATCATCATCAAATTTGGCATACATAAATATTTTGTTACGGAGGAAGTATGCATATATATCATTCATTTAAAATAACTCATAATTTGATGCTGCTAGACTATAGTTTTTTAATTAATTTAACGTGAAAGAAGTCTCAAGCGGGTGCAAGTAATGAAATAAATGTATATATTAATGTAAGAGACGTATCAAATACTAAAGAGTAAAACCAGTTTGTTATACTGCGTAAAAGATATACTTACTATATGGTTGCCTATAAGTGTATAATAAGGCATACATTACGAATTTCAATAGTTATTCAAATTAGTGGGAACCTTGAAAAAGTACATTTTTTTTATAAATGACATTACTAAGAAAAGAAATACCTCCCCAAAAACCTCTCTTTTTACTCACAGATGTCCAAGACGGATTTCAATATACTTAATTAATATACACTAATAATATAAAGAAGTTAAGTTTGTGACGTTGTAGGGGGTAATCTTTTGCAAAATTGTATATTTCATAGAAAGTCACGTTATTTGTAAGTGTTATAGACTATATATTGAGCCGAAAAACGAAAAGACTTTTTTACGGAATCGGATTTGCAAAGTAAGTCGGAGAAAAAACGGTCGAACGAAATCTTTTTTTTTTTTCGAACTGACTACGCTATTGGCCTTACTAGGCCTTCACAGCTTCGCCGTTTCTTACGAACTCTGCCTTAACGATAAGATATATATGATTGAGTTATAGAGAAGAATTGTAGAGCTTGATAATGCCTACAGAATAGTCACCGACAGCATCGTTGTTATTACAAAAAAGTTAAGTACGTATTAAATACTTGTTTTAAAAAGGTTTCGTACCAAATGTACCGCGCTCGCCCAACGCAAATTCGCATTATCCGTTTTTCGTAAGTCTAACCTAACTTAACCAAAGCGAGACAAAAGAGCAAGATGGCGAACATTCGGCGAGCGCGGTGCATTCAAAACTTTACCTTTTTAAAACAAGTACTCAATAGATAGTTAACGTTTTTGTAATAATACTGCATATGTCTAACTTTTATATTTAAGTCACAAAAAGTAGTTTTTTTTTTAAATTTTACCGGCCAAAGAAAAGGGCACGTGTCAGCTAGTCAGTATATAAATTGTTTACGATAATCAGTTTAATACTTTTATCTCTTCTATTTCTCAACGGATTTTCTTTTATTTTTGTTTTTTAGCAATTGCCGGGCTTCAGTTTAACTAATGCAAGAATTTTGGATGTAGTTTTGTCACCATGTAATGTGTTTTATATATAGAATTGCACGTTCGACTATTGTTAAGAAACCTACAAAACCATAAGGATAAACCAAAACCGGTCCAATGAGTATGCTATTATTTTTTTTATAATATTCTTCCCTGGCAACCCTGTATTAATTAATCAGTATCATTTATGATATTGTGTAATTTCCATAAAACCAGATTGTGCGTTTTGCTGGTTTTATCGCTTACTGAAGAAGTAAGGTAGTTCTACCTTTTTTCACGTTCACAGCTTGCGTCGAAAGAAATGTCGAAGTTATAAATGATCTGTGTTCATGTAGGACGAGCTCTGTGATACAAAAAATTGTATAAACTAGTATAAAATTACATTTATATTAAATACATTATCGATTTTCTAAAATAACTTTCCAAATCATGAACATTATGTGTAATTAAGCATCTGACACATTAGTTGCTACCTATAATAAATTATTTATGACACAGCATTCATTACCCTCTTTTTTGTAATTATAATTAAATTATAATTAATATACAGCGCAACGCCTGGCCTCACTCACACCTAATGGAAAGTGAGGACAAGACCTAGTATGTTACACGTTCGCCCAGTAAAGATTTATTCACTCTTCTTTTGAAAACTATTATATGTTTTAAGTAAAGCATAAAAGAAAAAGAGGTAGGCCCAAAAAGAGGTGGAGTGATTTTTTTAAAGAAAGGTGTGGTTGGAAATGGCTAAGAATAGCGTCAAGGAAAGATGAATGGAGAAGTTTGGGGGAGGCCTTCGCCGCTGAGGCAAGTGTTATATGGTTCTCGAATTAAAAAAAATGTAATAGAAGTATTAGTAACTACCAAAAAAAAGGATTTTTTATTTTCTATTTTATAAGTGAAGCAGATGTTCCATTTGTTAGCAGTTCACAGAATAAATAACGATGCAAAGCGCATTGTGCAGAAAAATGGTACGTCAATTGTAAATCAAGGAGGGATGTTGGGAACCTAGGTCCATTCCCTCGGCGGGGAGCCTTTAAGTGCGCTGCTCGCGCGATACAGTGACACAAAATGTTACATCACTGCAACAACAGTACACATATCACCCCCACGCACGTGCACGCATACACGCCTACATGGAAGGGTTTTGTTTCTTTCCCTTATCGAACTGACATAGTTTGGAAAATTATCCGATACGAAATATATACAGGAGTTGTTGAGGTATGTATGCTTGGTACACATATATGTTCCAACAACTCATATATGTATGAATAGTTAGCTTAGGTCAGCTCAGATAGGTCGCGAATTGCACGTATCGGGCAGCAGCCCAGGTCGAGGTGTGCCGTGCACCCTTGAGCTAGTTGCCCAAATAAAATCGTCTGAGTGCCGCAAGCGCTCGCCTTAGTAGTCCGGTGAAGCTGTTAAGACCTTGATGGGTCAACAGCGTAGTCAGTTCGAAAAAAAAGATGTTGGGAAACAGAGATTGTGTAATTAATTAATTTCGAAAAGAACCGGCAACAAACTCGATCAGTCTAACTTTTTAATTTATATATTTAAAATACATTACCCATTACAATAGTTTTTAGCGATGCAGAGAGAGAGGAGTCAATTCCAGATATCACTATCAATCACATACTGATTCATTCTATTATCAGTCATCTCCTTTTGACTCCAAAACCCGCTTGACATGGCGTGTAAACTTACAGTCTGGCAAATCAGTAATATGCTTTAGGACTTTGTTGCAAAAACCTGACACAGTTACCTAAAACTATTTCTGGGTTTACCTAGTCTGGAACATGAGACGACCAGTTTGTCACAATTTCTGATATTTAGATCAAGCCGGTATTTTCTGAAATCCAGCTTTTTTTAATTTTTTCGCATATACATTAAATTATCAAGAATGTATTAGGAAGGTGGATTTAAAATACCGAATTCTGAAAATTTAAATCGTAATCGATGTAAAAATGTAGTGCACATTTCGCAAAATGCAGCCGATATAATATAACATCTTTGTAACATGAATTTGACATTCATCGGTCGTGTAAAGCGTTGAATGTATGCATGATCCGTTCTCTTGCAGGACGAGAGTTGTGATACCATTATTTTGTATGACCAAATATGAAAATAACATTTCCGATATTTCATATTTTATCATCTTTAATGTAGTATTTATTACGTATAGCACGTTATTTGTTGTTAATGACACAGTATTTATTACTAGCTAAACAATATTTTCGTGGTAGCTATAAAATTTTCGTGTATTCTGTTGCTTTGTGAGGAAATAATTTATTACGTCTATAAATTTATTACAACCCGTCCCTTCATGCGTGTTAGTAGCGATGTAAATAATAGCCGTGTCAATCAGGGACAATGTAGATTCCTATTAGTACAAGGAATTTTTAGAATCTAACCAATCGTCCCGCTGTTACCTTGTACAAACAGACTATATTTGATTGAAGAACGTTTTTGATTACAGAGCGATGTAAAATATAGCCACGTCAGTCAGGGATAATGTAGATTCCTATTAGTACAAGGAATTTTTAGAATCTAACTAATCGTGCCACAGTTACCTCATACAAATAAACAGACTTTATTTGATTGAAGAATGTTTTTGATTACATAGCGATGTAAAATGTAGCAACGTCAGTCAGGGATAATGTAGATTGAAAACACCGTAACCTCGCCCGATCGCTGAAGTCAAGCGACGTCGGGCATGGTCAGTACTTGGATGGGTGACCGCTTAGGAATACCGCATGACGTTGTCGCTTTCCTTGTATTTCAAAAGCTTCACTTCTATCGAATGTCTTTCCGACACACCCGGTTTCTTTTATCTCACTGTTGAGAGTGGGCGGTAAAAGTCTATAAAATGCAAACGTGTTAACATCCTCTAGCCTGAGGTAATAACTCATACTTATAAAATCGTAAAACGTATTTTTTATTAACTTGGAAGCAGGGAACGGGTAATAAAGTTTTGAAACGGTGGTCGCTAAATGATTTTAGACGTTCAGATATTACATCAATTGGTGTATCAGTGTGTATATTAAATCCCGTGGATTTTTTTGATGTGAAATATCTATAGGCGTGGGTAAAGCTGATTGTTGACGTGGCGAGTGTTTGAGACGTGGCGACGTAATGCCACGCGCAAGCGACTGTGCGCAATCTCTCTTGACGCACTGAGGTCGCACACCTATCGTGTAATTTGAGTATTTGAGATTCGTTCGATTTGAACAATTTCGATGTTTCACATCTGTCAGGTGTTCTGTGACGGCTCAATTCTTTATAGTATTAATTCTTCTGTAATTGAGCATTTAAATTGCATCCGGGCATTAAATGTAAATCTTCTTTTACATTAAGAGCACATCATATATCTCATAAGATAGCAAAGAAAAATACACACAACAAAATAAACATATCTGTATATAGCGTTCGAAAACATAAAAGTAATTAAATTACCTAATGGAATGTAATTATATTATTCAATATATTACCTTGTTTTTGCACATAAAATAAATTAATTCATATATAAACTGATAACGCACGATTAACCGGATTTTAAAACAATATTTTGCTACCTCGATCACTTCACAACTGTATTTCGGCCGACTTAAAAATATATGCGTGGGAATAATTTGCACGGAATTTCATTTAAATTCTCTTTATGAGTACTCTTTAGTTCATAACATGTCAAGAGAGTTTTCTGGAGTATTTTCATGTAAGGCATGGCATTATCGTTATGGTTGCTAGAAGTGAAAAAAGGATTACAAAGTACGAAAGTGAGTTAATTTTTTCTATAATAGTTTATACGGTGTTATTACAAAAATGTTAAATACGTATTGAATACTTGCTTTGAAAAAGTTACGTTTTAAATGCACCGCGCTCGCTGAATGTTCGCTATCTTGCTCTTTTGCCTCGCTTTGGTTAGGTTAGACTTGCGTAAAAAGGATAACGCGAACTTGCCTCGGGCGAGCGCGGTGCATTTAGTACGAAACCTTTTTAAAGCAAATATTTAGTACGTATTTAACTTTTTTTTAATAACAACGTTTATATTTGAGTACAATTTCATCTAATGTTAAATGTATATAAAATGATAAATAGAATAAACCTGCTGT
Organism: Antheraea mylitta; assembly: GCA_014332785.1. NCBI lineage: Eukaryota > Metazoa > Arthropoda > Insecta > Lepidoptera > Saturniidae > Antheraea > Antheraea mylitta. Next base: position 454,318 of record JACEII010000077.1, on the reverse strand, counting down.
CAACTAAGCCAACATCCCTTCAAACAATATAGCTATTTGTACCAGAGTAGGCCCCCTCGGCAGCGGCTCAAGCCTAGGTTCGATCCCTCGGCGTGGAGCCCTTGAGTATGCTGATCACGCGATACAGTGACACAAAACCTTACATCACTGCTACAACATCACACACATCACCTATACACATGTGCACGCTTATACGTTGTTTTTCTTTTTCAGAGAAATAAACGACAAAAAGTTCTATCCTTATTTTTCTCTATCCTATATACAATAGTTTAGAGGATTTTTTCCGACACAAAATACATATAGGATTTTGAGGCACGCATGCTTGGTACACATGCATGTTTCAATAACTCATATACGTATATCTAAATAGCTTAGCTTAGGTTAGCTCAGATAGGTCGCGATTTTTGCACAAAACAGGCGACAGTCCATGCCGTGGTGTGCCGTGCACCTTTGAGTTAGTCGCCCAAACATCCCAAATCGACCGAGTCCCTTTAGCGCTCGCCTGAGTAGTTCGGTGAAGCTGTAAAGACTTACCAGGTCAGCAGCATTTTCATTAAAAAAAAAATCTATACCTATTTGAATTATCAGCGACGTCACGCTTTAAATGAATACGGAGGATATAAAGATGGGATACAAAGATGTGCAATTAAAGGTACAAATATTTCGATCACATTCATTCATAAAATCCCATTGTGTTTTAACATTGCATAACGACGTGGAAACTGTGACATGTAGCTTCAACACTGTACTAAGATTTACTCATTTTAACGTGGGACGAGCAGTAATTCTCTGTTAAAGTTGCGCGCGGGTGGGAAGGTGCTTTAGAAATTTTGCTTAGTAATATCTTTAGTAATATACATTTTTTTAAATTATGTATCTAATTTTGCATTGTTTGTAAATTGTGTAAATATTTTTAATAGTGTTCTTAATAGTGTATTTTCTAGTTAATTTATTTATTGAGATACTTTTGAATATGAGAACTCTAGAGTAATATTTTCTAAATATTTATTAGCAGATAGTAGAATAGACACAGCTGTATAATCAATATGTAAATAAAACAGAAGTATCTTTTGTATTGTAGTCCGGTGAAGCTGTTAAGATCTTGCTGGGTCAATAGCGTAGACATTTCGAAAAAAAAAGTATCTTTTGTTTGTCAAGGCTTATCGTTTATCGTAAACACAGCTTTTACTATTGAAACGATGCGTATTAATTACATAAAAGAAGATAGCTAAAAATTAAAATTTGCCTTAAAAAAATAGAAATACCTAACTAAAATATAAACAACACTATTGTAATACATAAAAAAGCAAAAATAACAGTTATAAGAATAAATTAATTTCAAGAGTAATTACGATAATGTTGCTTTAATTTAGTTTAAATGAGACCAAAGGACGAGAGAGAATCAAATCTACGTCTTTTTGTATGTTGTTATACGACCAACACACGATAAATGGGAGAATGATGGCCTAAATGATTAGAGTGATATAGGAAGAAAGAGGATTATATCATTATGCTTGCCCATAGGTGCTGAGTTGTAACAAATGAAAATCGGCATATTAGACCCTCCCCACAATTCTGCCAGGTTTCCAAGGCCTTTTATTTAAACAGCGTAAGTAATACTTTATGTAACAATTACGCTTTGTCCCACGTTCCATTCTATTGTTACACTTGTTAAGGGTTTTTAGTGCCATAACCCGGTGATTTGCGCCGAGAATGAAAGTTCGGTTTTTATGTCACTCATCAACTGCCGTTTCGTAATTCGCAACCGTGCCGTGATCATTTCCTACTGAGATGATTTAGTTAGATTGCTACGTGACGTATAATTTAAGTAGGTCTCTCTATGCGCATATTGTGTTTTGTAATTTTCCATGTTTGACATAATTATTTGAATGAATGAATATTATATTGGACTTTTTAATTTGTATGCTGGTGCTGCACTGAGATATTTTGTTCCGGCTAATTAGGCGGTATTGTTATCAAAAATAGAACTTATTATAGATTAAATTAAAAAATGTAAAAATGAATAAACGACATAATAGTAAAGTGACTAATATGAACATACATTTTACTTATGTTGTAACCACATCTTCCATTCCACTAGGAAATTTCAGTTTTTTAGCAGCTTAACTTTGTGTGTTTTTTGTTATATTCCGGATGGATAAAATGTAACCTATCTTCATCTGCAGCTTTCAATCTATTACTATAATACGGAGTGTGGAGGTTAGGAATATGTATAAAAGAGTCTCCATCGATGATAGAAAAAAAATCACTTTATTTCTTCGGTAGCTTTGTTTTTAGGACCGACAAGACAACTTTTAATTAATTACACATAATGCTAATTCCGGGTTATGCCTTCTGGATGCTGTCGTATTTTTCCCGGCAATTTATAGAATTTTTATGTTACACATTTCATGTTAAAAAAGTCACACGAGATACTTTTTACCTCAACACTCCATACGAACTATTCTATACGAAATGTTACTGCGATTCGTTAAGTTGTCTAATCATGAATTCGTTCGTAATTATTTGAATTTCTTAATTATTCATGGTGTCATATTTTCAAATAACTACGGGGCCGTATTTTCTCTCAGATTGAGTAATTTATCGACTATAATCCATCATTTTATCATCTCTACGTCATATAAGTCGTATTTAAATTACATTGTCTACAAGAGTTTTTTTTTCGAACTGACCACGCTACTGGCCTTGCAAGGCCTTTACAGTTTCACCGGACTACTCAAGAGTATTGTTAAGAACTGTTTATTACTTCAATTACCATGTTTATAAATACGTATTATAAATTAACCAAGAAATTAGAACTTCGTATTTAAATATGGTGAGGTGTTTGTTGGCAATATGCACCGATACACAAGCAGTTTGTGCTTTTATGCATAAACGATAATTAATTCGTTTTTTTTCTTGAGAAAAGTAGACAAACAAAATGCAAGGCCAATAACGTAGTCAGTTTGAAAAAAAAACGATAATTTGACGTGATAACGACTCGGAAGCAAGTGGAAAAAAGATAGATGCGTCACAAACCGAGCGCTTAGGTCGGTCGCGCCTCTCTATCGCTTGCTATGCGCTCACGCTTACACGCTTGGCTCAGACGGAATGAGACAATGAGTCATGCTTTTTCGTGCGTGCATCCAGCGTTCTTCGATTTATAAAACGTTATCACGCCAAAAAATTACTACTGGTTGCCGTTCACCTAGGTTTTTTTTATTTCCTCGTGTAAACGAAATCTCTCTGCTGACACCGATAAGAGCACGGTATTAACTTAAATCGACACAACCGGAATATAGTTATCAAAGCATAACCAATCAAGTCGAGTAGTTTGCAATGGAATTCGGTCGACGAATGACTTCTGTCGTCGTTCGGCATTTGGAGCATAATGCCCAATAGTGCATTTATTATATAATTTGCAATTTCCAGTATTTCCAGTTTTTATGTAATGTAAGTAGCTTATGGGCGTGTATACAACTTGATATTGAAGATATAAAAACGATTTTTTTTATTAATCTATACATATAATAAAATGTAATTCTAATCTGTCTGTACTTTTTAGAATTCCGTCAAAAAGATTGTTTTAAGTGTTAAGGAATGAATAATAAAATACATTTCAATCAGTAATGCAAATGTCTGTCTGTCTGTCTGTCTGTTTGAACACATTACACTGCTAAAGTACTGTGTTATACGATAAAACCTTGCTAAGAGAATCCTAAAACATATTCTCGAGTCATTTAGTATTTGTTTAATTTAAATCCGTTCACTCTATCAAAGTTATTGTAATTTTAATGACGACGCGACTTATGGATGAGAGAAAATTTGATGAGTAAACGGAATTAATACATTCAGATTTTTTCTTTTTCTATATCATACGTGGCAAACGAACAGATGGGTCACCTATTGTTAAGTGATCACCACGGTCCATAGATACCAGCAACACCAGAGGAGTTGCCAGTACGTTGCCAGTCTGTATTGGTGTGGAAGGGGGGAGGGAAAAGGGAAAGAGAGGGAGGGAGGCGGGCCTCAGACGCTCTCATTGACTGAACGAAACGCAACAACGCAAGCACTGTTACTTCACGTCGGTTTTCTGTGGGAGGGTGGTACTACCCCGGACGAGCCGGCCTATTCGTGCTGAAACCAGTGATAGCATCAGCGTGGCTCTACCACCTACAAAATATTGATGATTTAATTAGCCATTGTTTTCTTCTTAATTAGGTTCCACGAGGACAAAGTTGCGGGCACAGCTAGTATTGAATATATACGGTCAAACGACAGAATTTGCTGATTACATTGTTAACTTAAACAATTGAGAATGGTGGAAATACTTTATCAAGATAATATTAAGGGCTTATATATTCTTATACATGTGAGGTAAGAGCGAAAAGCCATAATATGATTTCATTGATTTTCTAGCTATATTAGCTTATATAAAACAAGAAGAACCCAAGCAAGTTTTTTCAGAGACAGGCAGCTAGTTGCAAAACTTTAAGCCGAATGGTCCAACTGAAGGATTTTTTTTCCCCGAAATTTTTTTTTTTTTTCGAAATGTCTGCGCTATTGACCAGCAAGGTCTTAACAGCTTCACCGGACTACTAAGGCGAGCGCTTAAGGCACTCAGCCGATTTCATTATGGCAACCAGCTCAAGGGTGCACGGCACACCTCGGCTTGGGCTGTTGCCTGATATGTGCAATTCGCGAACTATCTGAGCTGACCTAAGCTAACTATTCATATATATATGAGTTGTTGAGACGCATATGTGTACCAAGCATACATACCTCAACAACTCCTGTATATATTTCGTAGCAGATAATTTTCTAAACTATTTCAGGTCGATAAGGGAAAGAAACAAAACCCTTTCACTTTCATGTGTAAGCGTGTATGCGTGCACGTGTGAGGGGGTGATATGTGTAATGTTGTAGCAGTGATTGATGTAAGGTTTTGTGTCACTACTTGTGTGAGCAGCGTACTCAAGGGTTCCACGCCGAGGGAACGGACCTAGTCTTGAGCCACTACCGAGGGGGGCAAAAGAAGGGAGGATTTTTTTCTTCGAACTGATTACGCTATTGACCTAGAAAGGTCTTAACAGCTTCACCGAACTACTAAGGCGAGCGCTTAAGACACTCAGCCGATTTTATTTGGGCAACTAGCTGAAGGGTGCACGGCACACCTCGGCTTGGCTGTTGCCTGTTGCATGCAAACTCGCGACCTAACTTAGCTAACCTAGCTAACTATTCATATATGTTTGAGTTGTTGAGACGCATATGTGTACCAAGCATACACGCCTCAACAACCTCTCCATGTATTTTTTATCGGAAAATTAGAGTTTTTTCAGTTCGATAAGGGAAAGAAAAATAAAACCCTTCCCGAAGAAAGGAAAGATATCCTATCTACTCTACTCTAGTAACACAAGTGAAAGCAGAATAACAAGTTATGTTCGTGATTTTCATTGTTTTCAAATGTTTTTCGGGATATTACTTTTTATATCGGCTATTAAAGACAATAAATTGCTACTTTTAGAGTTGTCATCGAAAACTACATATACCAGTATTGTGTTACACCATTTTGATAAGAAATAATAAAACTCAAAAAGACATAACATTGTGTTTCTTTTTATATTATCAATAACAATCTAGAAATGAAAGAATTAATGGCGTAAACAAGAGAAGACGAAATATTGACAATAATTAAAAGCTATTAAGTTTCAATATATTAATCTCATAAAGCTGAAGAGTTGCTAACCGCGCTAACCACAGGAACTACTGGTCCAGTTTGAAAAATTATCTCATTGTTAGATAGCTCATTTAACAAGGAAAGCTATAGCTATATATAACGTTAAGGCCAATACTCCTATTTTAATTTCAGTTACTATTGGCACGGTTTGAAAAATTTTTTAAGTGTTATACTACGAACTAAGACTACATATTGCTAGGACCAATAGAAGCGGAGCACCAATGAAGATTGTTCCAAAATCGTTTTTTTTTTTCTTTGAGAGCTTCCGGTGCGTGTTAGCGTTAGCCCAAAGTAACTATGTCACTCCGCTGAAACTGTTAAGACCTTGCTAGGTCAATAGCGTAGTCAGTTCGAGAAAAAAAAGCGTACGATGTGGCGGACAGAAGCTACTTGAAATGTACTTGTAGAGATGAAGAATTTTTTATACTATAGCCAAAGTAGTTTTTATAGTATGAATAGTGTCGATAGCTTCAAAGTCTTGCGCCATGATTTTATAATATGGCGTTCTGACAATAGTGTATAAAATAAATACATAATTAGTATGTATTTCCTAAGAGCAAAGTGATTGCAAAAAATGCTAAATTATAATGGTAAATTTTATTTCTGTAACAACCATATCCAAGTGTTACCAAACCAAGAGAGTGACGGTGCTGCTTCTGATTACGTGTTCCCAAAATCTTCCTACGAGTAACACGTAGTTGACAATGGTAAAATATTACTGCCCAATACTACGCAACCTTTAGATTCATATCAGAGGCAGTTGTAAGCAAAAACCAAGGATCTTTGTACAATTATATATGTACGTGTGGGAACAAACGTTATTTTTAATTGTTTATTGTTGTATTGCGACAACGGTTGCGCAGTAGGAAGTTTTTAAGGTAATTTGACAGATGGCTCTGTTATTATTAATTTTAAATCACTGTATAAGAAAAAAGTACGAAGTTCGGAATGAAGGTAGCATTAGGGGAAAAGGTACACGATTCTCTTATCTACTTGTTTTCAAGCTGTAAAGTAAGAGTGACAGAATGTAGGTGATAAATTTTCAACTTGAAGCCGATAGCAATGCAGACTGACGATCTTCGAAAAAGCCTTACCATTAAGCTATGGTTTCATCACGATCTCTTCCTTCACCGAAAGCCTTAAGTCAATCGTTAGGATTCGGACCTACGTCGATCAATGCGGTGCCCGTACACGCCATCAACTGAGTCATTACTACTTCAATTTATTTTAAATTGCTCCCAATTTATGAAAGAGTTATACCAAATTTATGAATTAAAGGAATATTCCATTTTACTAATATAAATTTTCTTCCAAATTAAATGTTAAATAGCTCGTTAATTCATTTCTGGTATAGGTTAGACCAGAATAAGTATGTGTGAAGGGGCGGTTTCTAAGGAGAGGGCCTAACATGCGGCGGACGGTACACCGTGTAGTTTTAGTCCGTGCGAGTAGGACATAATCCACTATCTACCCAGAGAAGTTGGGTATACATAAGGTATTTCCCCACGTTAATAAAAAAAAGGATAGGTATGTATGTACCGAGCCTGCCTCCCAATTAGGATGAG
>JACEII010000077.1:385736-447006 GCA_014332785.1 Antheraea mylitta | reverse complement strand
GAAAATATGAATTTTACATTATATAATACAGGTATAGTGAAAATATGTATTTTACATTACATAATACAGGATAAATCACACAGTGACAGTTTCAATAATAATACAGGATCAATCTCACAGTCACAGTCTCAGTAGCCTGTGTTTTCTGGTTTAAAATCCACTTTGAAAAAATTGTGTGTAACATTTCAATTGTGACATAATAATTGTTTTTTTACCTTACCCATTTTCATTAAAACTATGCATCTTTTGCACTGCATATGTATATTTTGTATTTTTTCGTATACTTTTAGTTTTTTTAGCATAAACCGTAAACATTAAAGGAACAATTCAAAAAATAAAATGTAATCAAATATATATTAATTTCCATTGCACTTTTGGAATCTTTTGTTTTTCTTCACAATAACAGTGTATGTATGGTTTAATTCAATTAGAATTGATATCTTTGTGTCCTATTTTTTTTTACTGTATGCAGACACGAAATATTGTTCCGTACGTTTAAAAACCGTACTAATGTTTTTGGTATTTAAATCCAAATAAAGTCGCCTTTGTATTTGGCTCTCTGTCATAAGACACATGCCATTTTACTTAATCATTAAAAAAAAATAACATGAAATGCAAAGTTTAGATTAGTAAATGTATATATTTAAGCATTCTTATATTTTTAGCAACCCCTTAAAAAGGGTATTTAACACATCACTTTGATTCTTTAACGATTTATTTTATATAGCTTTTGCCCGTGACTTCATCCATTTTGAATAGTTACTTTGTGCTAACGCTAACTTTAACTCACATCTTCGTTTATGTAGAAGGCAAAAATATTTTTAAATAATAATACTTTAACCCGGATTTTGAAATACACTTCATTAGTGCTCGTCTCATACTGGTCTTAGCGTGATGATATATGTTCTTTAGCCTTCCTCGATAAGCAAACAAACTCTTCAGCTTTATAATTTTAGTATAGATTTATGACTAAATCAGAAAATCATATACATGAATCAACACGAATTTAATCCGTTGTGTTAGTTGTGCCGTTGTTTTAGTTGACGGTACCAAACATCGCAGACTTGAATACTGATGCCTTGCATTTTAGAAGATCCGTTTGTGTTACGTGGGTTATCTTAAATTCATTTCATTTTACTTGCAAGGAATTCTCTTTGAATTTATAGAAATATATTCTACACTCCACACTTTTATCTACCTTATTATTAAAATTACCACAGACATTATATAAACATGTTGAAAATCTAATCTATAATTAATCGTTGAAACGAGATAAAATAATATTTCGCATCTGGTATTTTTTATTCTATGAATTGCTGTAATCCGACGCGGTCCCGTGAACGTTCACCTTAAGCGGCACTTATCAAAAGATCTCTACAAGACATCTATTAAACGTTGTATGGGCACAAAAAAGAAATAAGCATTTCAATGTCAATATAATAAACACGTGTGTGACTCACAGCAATCTTATTTATTGTTGTAATTTTGTTTAAGGTATAAGAAATAACTTGGTATGATTTTTATTAAGCAAAAAAATATTGCCAAGATATAAATTACATCATTATTTAAGTTTCAAGAATACTGGCACTTTAAAAACTAGGTTTGAATTGTAAAACGTTGTCAAGTTTACTTACTCCTTTCAGTTGATTTACATTAGGTTTAAGGTGTTGATATTTACTTTATAATATTTTACCATCTATTCCATTTGAATGTTACTCTAGTGCATTTATGCAGCTGGCTGCTCAGAGTAGAATCCATCAAATCAACACCAACGTTTCCTTTTTTTTCTCGAACTGATTACGTTATTAACCTAGCAAAGTCTTAACAGCTTCACCAGACTACTAAGGCGAGCGCTTGAGGCACTCAGCCCATTTTATTTGACAACTAGCTCTAGGGTGCACGACACACCTCGGCTTGGGCTGTTGCCTGCTACGTGCAATTCGCGACGTATTTTTTTTTTGATTTCCCCAGTTTAAAAAAAAATTCGCGACGTATCTGTGCTAACCTAAGTTAACTATTCATATATATATGAGTTGTAGAAACTTATATATATTTGTACTAAGCAGACAATTGTTGGGTTTGTGACGTTGTAGGGTGTAATCTCAGGAACTACTGGCCCGATTTGTTTCGAATTCTTTGAGTGTTATATAGCTCATTTTTCGAGGAAGGTTATAGCTAATATATCATCTTGCTAAGACCAAAAGGAGCGGAGCACCAATGAAGAATGATCCAAATTTTTTTTGCTTTTGAGACCTTCCGCTAGGTGTTAGCTATAGCCCAAAGTAATTATTCCACGCGGACGAAGTCGCAGGCAGAGGCTAGTTAACTATATGATTGTCGGTGTCCAATGATGCAGACATCAAAGGGCGGATCCGTCGGCTGCAATTACATCGCTTAGCATCAGTAATTTAATTGACGTCGTTTGGCTCATATTACTTAAGCTGTCGTTCTGGACCTAATTTATATTACGGCGTACATCCTGTAAGAATCTTGAGAGTTAATGAGAAATTTTCCACTAAACTATATGCATCCTATTAGAATATTGACATTTTCCTGTGTATATTACAATTATTTTAAGTTTAGTTTGAATATTAGTTTGTTTTACCTTTGAGAGCGTCAAGTGATTCATTTATTCCAGTAATTTTATAGGTGGTAGAGCCACATTGAAGCTATTATTGGGTTCAGCATGAATGGGTCGGCTCGTCCGGGATAGCACCACCCTATCACAGAAAATCGACGTGAAGTAATAGTGCTTGCATTGTTGCATTTCGTGCGGTCAGTGAGAGCGCCGGAGAAACGTTTCCTCTCCCCTCTCCTCTAACCCCTCTCCCTTTCTCTCCATTCCCTCAAACACAGGCTGGCAACGCACTTGCGACTCCCCTGGTGTTGCAAGTGTCTATGGACGACGGTGATCACTTAACATCAGGTGACCAGTTTGTTCATTTGCTTCCTGTGGCATAAAAAAGTATATAAATATCCTGGCAGAGTCGTCATGTAGGGATCAGGTGAATGATACAAGGGATGTTGATAAAATACTAACTTTATCAGGAATATATACTCACTCACAGGCTAATTTTATTTATTCTCCACATATTTCAATAACGTTATAAACATTGTTTAGGATAAAATCCATCTCAAAAAATCAATAAAACGATCATCCATCATCCGTCCAGTGTATTCCACATTATTTCCTCCCCTAAACTTAAACGTTTCAATAATGCGTCAGTCAGTCGGAGTTTAAATTGCTACGAAGAACCTATTAGTTACTACGAAATCCATAACAAATCCGATTAATGGAATGTATAATACTTTTACTGAGTGAAGATTGAAGTCATACAAAGACAGACTATAAGTTTACTTTCCATAAATCTTTAAAAAATTGAAAACGTATACCATGAAGAAAGTATAGAATATAATTATACTGTAGTCCGGTGAAGCTGTTAAGACCTTGCCGGGTCAATAGCGTAGACATTTCGAAAAAAAAAAAAATACTTGCCTAACTAATTTACTATCCTAACTAATATATATGTGAATTGGAGTTTGTTTGTATGCTTTCACACAAGATTACTCAACAGATCATTATTTTTGTATAAATGTTCTTAAGAGTACAGGAAAGGAGACACAGAAGCTTTTGTTTAAAAAAAAAATGTTCCCATCAAATCTATATTAACGTGAGCAATACCACAGGCAAATATAGTTACGTAAAAAACAGGGTATGTCATAAAGACAAACGATAGAAGTGAAACTTTTGTATCGCAAGGAAACAGTTCAACTCCACGCTGTGTTCCTAGACGTTCACATAACAAAGTACTGACCGCGCTTGACGTTGTTTAATTACGATGATTAGACGAGAACCAGTGTTCTCAACACTTTATTGCCACTATTTTTCGTAACCCAAAAAACTTTTTTTTTCGAACTGAATACGCTATTGGCCTAGGAAAGCCTTAACAGTTTCACCGGACGACAGTCCAAAAATGTGCATTTCAAGAAAGGTAAGCCTTGCCTGCGTATAAAAAAAACAATGCAACACGCCGAATTGTTATTCTTTGTGAATTCTCTACAATATTGTCATAAAAACAGATTTTAGAACTTTATTACCAAGTTAAACTCACATTTTATGCACGTTCATGCAAAAAAAACTAAGGTCATAGACCTTGGATCTGGTTACATCACTGTCAAGTTTTTTTCACTGTAGTTCATATTTATAAACAGGAAATCTATTGATTGGAATTCATAATAGACTTCTCTGAACACGTGCAACGATATTAGATCGAATATCAATTGTTTGAAGGTTCAACCCTTTTTTTCCTTCCGAAATCTATACTAATACTGGTATTAAGAGGTAAAGTTTGTGAGTTTGTGACGTTGTAGGGAGTAATCTCAGGAACTACTGGTCCGATTTGAAAAATTCTATCAGTGCTATATAGCTCATTTATCAAGGATGGTTATAGGCTATATATCATCAAGCTAACTCTCTCTCACTTACTCACTTACGACTCCCCTGGTGTTGCAAGTGTCTATGGACGGTGGTGATCACTTAACATCAGGTGACCCATCTGTTCGTTAGCCTTCTATGATATGAAAAAAAAAACCATAAGATTTAGATCGTAGTCGATCTTATAGTATAAAAATAACTCCATTGTTGTAACACGTCAAATATATCAGCGGCAGTATTAAAAACTGGCTACAGAGGACTTGTAAATCTACAACGCGTTCCAGCAAACTTAATTTTGCAGTCGCAAAACTCACCAATCTACTTATGTATTCATTATTCGAAGGGCGACGGGCTTATTACGTTGTTTGAATTAATTTCAACAGCTGCAGTTTTATCGTGTTTTTATTTATGAGCCGACTGGTTTCATCATTAACAAAGTTATTGTAGACTTAATTGCGAAGTGTTTAAAGTCGTAAACGGAATGAATTAAACCGTTTATAAATAGGAATACATTAGATAAGTTTGTCTGCTCATCAAAGTTTGATTTGTGGGGCAATGATATTAGTTTTTTTGTCCTATACAGATTATAAAACTCTCTTAGGATCATCCAAGGGTCAATGTCAGAACTTGTTATATCTAACTGCATTTTTTATAGGTCTGTATTTAACAACAACCTGTTATTAATTCAATTCAATTTTATTTACAAATTTCTATTCCAGTATTAAGGTCGTTACTAAAGTAGTTAACTAATTTAACGTAGGTAGTTAACATGTTGACCCATAGAAAAAATTACGATTTCTTCCTTTGTATCAATCTTCACATCCAAGTCATTGGACGTGAATATATGACTGGCATTTTTGAAATAACTTACTATGAATTTTATGAGCTTTTTATTTTAATTATACTACTGAGTAGAATAGTTACTTTTGGCTAACGCTAACAAGCAGCGGAATTTCTCAAAAGTAAAAACAAACGGACTTGAAACGTTTTTCGTTGGTATTCTGCTCCTATTGGTCTTAGCGTGGTGATATGTAGTCGTCCTTGATAAATGTGCTATATAACACTGAAAGAATTTTTCAAATCGGACCAGTAGTTACTGAGATTAGCGCGCTTAAGCAAACAAACTCTTCAAATTTACAATATTATTATAGAATAGCCACTGCTTGCGACTTTGCCTGCTTTTTTTTCGAACTGACAACGCTATTGATCTATCAAGGTCTTAACAGCTTCACCGAACTACTAAGGCGAGCGCTTAAGGCACTCAGCCGATTTTATTTGGGCAACAGACTCAAGGGTGCACGGCAAACCTCGGCTGGCCTGTTACATGCGAACTCGCGACCTATCTTAGCTAACCTAGCTAACTATTCATATATGTTTGAGTTGTTGAGACGCATATGTGTACAAAGCATACACGCCTCAAGAACCCCTCCATGTATTTTTTATCGGAAAATTAGTGTTTTTCCAGTTCGATAAGGGAAAAAAAACCTTCCACTTCCATGTGTAAGGCATGGACGTGTGTTGGGGTGATCGTGTAGTGTTGTAGCAGTGATGTAAATTTTTGTGTCACTGTATCGCGCAAGTAACGCACTCAAGGGTTCCCTGCCGAGGGATCGAACCTAGACTTAAGCCGCTGCCGAGGGGTGCCTAATCTGGTGTGCGGGAGCGAAATTTACCGCCAGACCACGGCGGTGTGATCTGTGGTTACGCGGGCGTGGGCGGTAACACGCTCTGTTTGGTGAGACAGGCTGGTACTGATCGTTCAACTTACAAACTTACAAACTCACAAACTTTATCTCTTTATAATATTAGTATATATAGACGTATAGAAGACGCCAGCGCATCGCTGTAACACATCACGAAGTAGTTTAAGCTTAGTGCTTCGATGTTTACGCCATGAAGTTACTAGAACCTATAGAGGCTAGTAGTAGAAGTATTGTAGTGGAACTCGTGGCATAGGCTGTAGTCCGGTGAAGCTGTTAAGGCCTTGCTGGGTCAGTAGCGTAGTCAGATCGAAAAAAAAAATCGTGGCATATAGGAAGCGTTTGACTATTGTACGCGTGGTATTTAACTTTTGTTATTTTCGGTTATTTGATTTTAATAAGAAACACGTGATTTACGCAACTTCGTCTATGCAGTTGTTTTATTACGTCACAAAGGGGTTAATTAGGCAGCGTTTTCTATGACAGCTCTCAGGCGGTATGTCTTTATCCGACAACTATCGTTATATTAGAATCAATTTACAAAAAAAAGACAACTTATATACTTAAATGCTCGTGAATCAGTCTATCTATTAATGGAAACAGCATGAAACCTCGCTCAGTAATTTGTTTTATAATTTGTAGTGTTGTTCCCTTTAAACGTAATTATTGGCCACAGTGTGATCCTGAATACATGATTTAACATCTGTCGACATTCTCGTATCGCCGTGCGAACATCGCACAATACCTCAGCCCTTCCATCTGCTTATTATGTTGTGAGAACAACTATTTGTATGGATATTAGACAATCTCTCGTATCAAAATTGTTAGTTATGTTTAAATTGGCACGTTTAGTGTTGGCGTCTTACCATGGCATTAGAATAATTTCAGTGCTTGTCAAAGTTTCTGCGAGAAGCATTTATTTATCTATACATATAATAGGAATGTAAATCTAACATGTCTATTTCGATTTTCGTATCTTCTTCGATTTTCGTGAATAAAACTTTTGAAGGTATCTAGGCATCAGTAATAAAATACATTTGAATCATTTTTAGAAATGTTTGTATGAATACGCATTATTGTGAAGGTACTAGGTCCATAATAAAACCTCACCAAGGAAATTATAAAGCATATCCTCGATAGTAACTTAGTTTTTAGTTCATTAAAATCGGTCTACTCTACCAAAAGTTATTGTAATTTTAGTGACGACGCAGACGCATAGATAAGCCAATAGGCTAAATACATTCAAATAATCTTATTAGTCACTTTTTTGTACATCAGTTTCCACGTGGACGACGTCGGGGGTACAGCTAGTACTATATAGTGTTTTAAAGCGAAGCTTTTTAAAGGCGTTCAAATTTTGACCTGCAAACTTTTTATGTGACGAAAGTGGTGGACGTAAACACGGTATCGGGAAGACTGAGTAGTATGTCGCTTGTTCATGTTCCTATAGTCTTCCTAGATAAATGAGCTATCTAACATTGAAAGAATTTTTAAGTCAGGCTAGTACTTCCTGAGATAAACGCTTTCAACCTAACAAGCAAACAAACCCTCCAGCTTTATAATATAAGTACAGATTAATATTACCGACTGAAATTCCGTTTATCACTATATGGGCTCTCATCGAAAATCAGCACTGCAGTATTGCACATTTTGCTGATGGGCTTTGTCAATTGTTGGACATTTTTTTAAAATTCAAATGTATCTGTATTGCTATGACAACGTGTGCACAAAAATTTACGACGAGTGTTTCAGTAATTAAAGTATCAAAGCGTAACAAATAAACTTACTTTTGTATTTATGACATTAGTAGGAATTAGGAATCCATAACTGAGTATATATAACGATTTGTTAACTAAACTCTTCAATAAATTTACACGAACGAAATTTGATTTACCATTGTTCTTTAAATAAAGGACAAGACTGAAAAGTATAAAAATTTTTAAATTTTGCTTTTGGGAATCTTTTCTGATTCAATATGCGTAATAGGTGTTATGAAAACTGAGTTTAATGATCACTTTTAAAATATCAAAAGGAATTGTTAATTATGTTACAAACTGATCTAATTGTAAATTAAGAAAAACTTTGAGAATCATCGTCTCTCCTTATCTTTAACTAATTGCAAGTTACGGACGCCCTTATTTTGAAAAAGCCGCGAATCATCCCAGTCCGTTAGTGGTATCCGCCGAAAACTATGAACCCGTACCTAACGCCGCGCGTTATAAAAGACGTTCGCGACACATTTTTACCGACCGCCGACGCCGACGCCGACGCCGCCGTGGTCTGGGGGTTAATTTCGCTCCCACACACCCGATCAGGCCTCCCACGGCAGCGACTCAAGTTTAGGTTCAATCCCTCGGTAGGGAGCCCTTGAGTGCGTTGCTTGCGCGATACGGTGACACACAAATATGCATCACCGCTACAACACTACACGATCACCCCCACACACGTGCACGTCTACACGCTTACACATGAAAGTGGAAGGGTTTACTTTTTTCCCTTATCGAACTGAAAAACTCTCAATTTTCCGATAATAAATATATGGAGGAGTTGTTGAGGCGTGTATGCTTGGTACACATATATGTTTCAACAACTCATACATATATGAATAGTTAGCTAGGTTAGTTAAGATAGGTCGCGATTTTGCATGCAACAGGCAACAGCCAAGCCGAGGTGTGACGTGCACCCTTGAGCTGGTTGCCAAAATAAAATCGGCTGAGTGCCTTAAGCGCTCACCTTAGTAGTCCGGTGAAGCTGTTAAGACCTTGCTGGGTCAATAGCGTAGTCATTTCGAAAAAAAAGACGCCCTTGAATTACGTCGTTTCGAGTTACGCGAAACATATTTTTGACACAGTTCCCCAAATGTCAGTTATTTTAACTTACGTCATAGGAGAAACATCTCTCACGGTCGAGTTACAACTGTTAGGTTTTCGAGCTCAAAATGCAATTAGTTATTCATTTTGACGTATTTTTCTCCATTCTTAAGTAATTCGAGAATTTGCTTTGAGTCATATGCCATAGTTTTTTTGTATAATAAATGCAGTTTTATTTCTATTTAAAAATAATTCATGTATTTTGTAAAAAAATATTTAAAAAGGAGTTGACGTCAACCACATTTCCACACCCACAATTACAGCTCATATTAAATGACAATGTGCTTTAAGATGGTAAATATGCTAAAGCTAGAATATATTGGCTCTTAAGTACAGCTGACGGAATTTACCAACAGATGCTTGGCGTCTGATTTTCTACATAAGAGTGGTATCTAGTCAGACAGACTTAGAAAAATGCTTACTACTATACTATGGTTACTTCCCGAAGTTTTCCTGCCCCAAAATCTCCGCCTTAGTCGCAAGAATTCGAATCTACGTCATTAATGCGGTGTTCAAACATGCTATCGACTGACCCATCATCGCTTTATAACGCTTCATGTCGCATAATTATAAATCCTAACATATTCTAAATACGACGTATGAAAAAATGTTCTAATGATCCCAAAATTTAAATGAATTCTCAGAAAGGGTCCTCATTAAAGTTTAGATTAAATCAGATTTACAACATAACATATTTGTTACCTAAAAATAAATAAATACCTATTATAAAAGTAAGTCACTTTATGCGTCTGTGTATATATTCCCTTAATTATTCTGTATTATACGACAAAATTACATACGGTTTTGGCTATTGTTTAGATTTTTTTAAATTATTATTATTATTTTAATTTATTTCATAGGAGGAAAACGAACAGACGGGTCACCTGATGTTAAGTGAACTCCGTCGTCCATAGACGCTTGCAACAGCAGAAGAGTCGTAAGTGCGTTGCCAGCCTGTGTTCGGAGGAAAGGTGTAAAGGGGAGGAAAGGAGGGAAGGGCGAGGGGAGGGAGGTGGTCCTCCGGCGCTCTCACTGACCGATAGAGCAACAATAGAAGCACTGTTACTTCACGTCGGTTTTCTGTGAGAGGGTGGTACTACCCCGGGTGAGCCGAGCCATTCATGCTGAAACCAGTAATAGCTTCAGCGTGCTCTACCGCCTACAAAAGCGTGCTTTAGCACCTACAATATTTATATGTCTAACACCTTTATATTAAAGTTATTAAAAGTGGAGAAAAGTCGATGTATTCTAATGAAGTTGTGTGCAGTTTCTGGAGGCTACGTGGGTAACGCAGGCTAAACCTTATGAGATACATAAAAATAGACTTTATGGTTTTGATGAACCATATGTACATATATATCAAAGCGGCAATAAACATGAATGTTGAATTTTTCGTAGATGATTCTAGGCTACTTATTTTTCAATTTTATATAATATGTATACTAGCTTCTGCCCGCGACCTCGTTCGCGTGATATAGTTACTTTGGGCTAACGCTAACACGCAGCAGAATCTTTTAAAAGGAAAAGAAACATTGATTTTATTTTATTTATTTAGGAAAACTTACAACTAACACTAATGAAATAACAAATAAATAACATACGAAGGCTAATTACAAATGTTCACTTATAATAACTATAAATAAACAAAGAAAAATCAGCTATCAGTATAAATGTATAAATAAAAACGTGATTACGTACAGTTAATATTGAGGAAAAAAATCTCTAGTTAAACATTGTCTAAGGCATGATATACTATCTGAAAATAAATCTAGATTATTGTCTACAGAATTAAAATATTTACATGGTCGGATCAGAAAGGCATTTTGGCGATATGTCGTCCTGACAAGTGGTACATGTAAAAGCTTCGGTTTTCTTAATGTACTTGTGGAGACACATAACTGAACTCTAGATAATAATTCTGGACAGTCTATAATTCTATTGGCTATACTACTTAAATTAATTCGGCTATTTTACGTCGCTCGTAGAGTGGCAAAAAGTGAAAAATATTTACATCGTTCTCTATAATCTGTAAAGTAATAAGAAGTTCTAAATTGCAAATATATATATATATATATATATAAGAAGGAAGCGTTTTTGAATCCGTTCAATACGTGAGATGTATATATTATAGTTAGGGTTCCAAACTTGAAACATTCTTTATTGATGCTGTGTTCCTACTGGTCTTAGCGTAATGATACATAATCTATAGCCTTTCTCCATAAATGAACTATAAAACACTGAAAGAATTTTTCAAATCGGACCAGTTGTTCCTGAGATTAGCACGTTCAACCAAATTAGTTAAAGATTATTACTCGCCTGTCCTACTTAACTCGGGCTGTCATTAAAATTACAATAACTTTTGATAGAGTGAACCGATTTTAATGAAACTGAGACTAAATCACTGGAGGATATGCTTTATCATTTTATGTACCCAGTGATTTAGTAGTGATGCGTGTTCATACAAACAGACAGACAGACAGACATTCCTAAAAATGATTGAAATGTATTCTATTACTTATTCCTAGATACCCGCAACAATTTTTTTTTTACGAAAGTCGAAAAATTACACACTTTTTAGATTTACATTCTTATTATATAGATAAAAGAAAATTATATTTACAGTATTTTTTAAATTATGTTTAACATGTTGTGTTATGATAATAATATCTTTTAAAATAACCACAATATGGGCATTCTATAGAAATAATCATCTCCTTATAAATTGGCACGTATGTGGGAAAGCAGAGTTTTATTTATAATGTAAATAGCTCGTTAGTGTAACGGTCGTGGGTTCAGATTCACGAGGGCGTGCTGTTGGGTCAGATGTAAGATTAGGCCATAGAACAAGCGCTATTTACACTTTTAAATATTTTGTCTTTGTCACAATTTATATTAGCGGTTGTGAAGTTAACTTTTAATGTATGAAAGAGTATTTTATTAATTATGCATGGAATAGTCACTTTAGGTTAACGCTAATACGCAGTGGAAGCTCTCGGAAGAAAAGCAAATGATTTGGAAACATTATTCATTCGTACTCTGCTCCTATTGGTTATAACGTGATGATATATAACTATAACCTACTTTGATAAATGAGCTATCTACGACTGAAAGAATTTTTCAAATCGGACCAATAGTTCCTGAGATGAGCGCGTTCCAAGTACTAAACAAACAAACCCTCCAGCTTTGGATATTAGTATAGGTTACTACTATTTTTTCTGAGGGTTTATTGTGAACTCAGTACTTTAGAAATGATGCGTGGTCATACAAACAGATAGACAGACATTTCTAAAAATGATTGAAATGTATTCTATTACTTACAAAAAATACAATCACGTAGATTTATATTACTTTTATATAATATACTAGCCTCTGCCCGCGACTTCGTTCGCGTGGAATAAATACTTTGGGTTAACGATAACACGCAGCGGAAGCTCTCAAGAGGAAACAAATTCCGATTTTGAAATATTTTTCGTTGGTGATCCACTGCTATTGGTCTTAGCGTGATGATATATAACATTTCACGATAAATAAGCTATATAACACTGAAAGAGTTTTTCAAATCGGACCAGTAGTTCCTGAGATTACTCCCTACAACGTCACAAACTCACAAACTTTACCTCTTTATAATATTGGTATAGATATAGATTTTAGTTCGTAGAATGATGAGAATAATACTACATTGATGAAGAGATAAACTAGACCGACTTACTTACCGGTTATTTTCGAGGAATGCGTTCTTTTCCGTTCGGCTGAGTGCCTAAGCGCTCGCCTTAGTAGTCCGGTGAAGCTGTTAAGACCTTGCTGGGTCAATAGCGTAGTCATTTCGAAAAAAAAAAAAAAAGTTGTTTTCCGAACTAGTGGTATTTTGACGTTCGTAAGCGCCATCTCTGGGCTTAAATTAGATAAAGTATTTTTGACATTTTTACTTATTTCATTTCGGTTAATGATGTCTCGAATACGGATAGAATTATCTTTAATTTTCTACAATACCCATTATCAGCTACAAACGTAACTGTGTAGGTAGTAAAATTAACAATGCAGAATATGAAACGATAGATCGTTTCGAAATTAATGTCAAGATATCCACATCACATATAGGCTTATTTATTAAAGAATACAAGTAAATCGAAGTCGTTATGCGAAATTATTGCTGTGAACCTGGAATTTAATGCACTATAACCGTTTCTTAGCCCTTGATTGTGTCTATTATTTTTAAACGTACAGGGACGAAACTTTGAAACCAAAGTTGTTTGCCAATTGGCAATTGTTCATATATTTTTGTTTACTTGTTTGTTATGAGCAACCAATATTTTATATAAATTTTTAAATATTTAAATAATAAACGTGTCGGAACAACAAAAAGTTAGTCGAACAGAATAACAAATCATTTAATCGAATAGGTAGTCCGGTGAAGCTGTAAATACGTCACTTGGTCAATAGCATAATCAGTTTAAAAAAACAAAAAAATACTCGAATCGATACGTTTCGTTCTACTTTATCGGCGAGTAGCGCCTCCCTCCATAGTAGTCCGGTGAGGCTGTTAAGGCTTCACTAGACCAATAACGTAGCCAGTTGGAAAAAGAAAAAAAAACCTCCCTTGACACATTACTGCTTACTCGTTCATCTGCTAAACATGTCTGAAACTCTCGTTCTCGTCGAGTATATTAGCTGCCAATTTAAAATTGATTTTATGTATTTTCAACGTATTTGTGGAATGTTAGGTCCCCACATTACAGAAATAAACAAATGAAGAAGTCATAGCTCTTTCTCCTTATTACACAGATTTCTTTATACATCTCTTCCAAAATAGCGATTGCCAGTAGCTTTATTAGCTTACTAGACCCAGCCTGCGACTTCGTCCGTGTAGTAGTAGTTACCCTGGCCTAACGCTAACACGCTGCAGGGAAAGGATTTTTTTTTTCAAAAGGAGAAATAATCCCGATTTTGAAACATTTTTTATCTGTGTTCTGACCCTATTGGTCTTAGCGTGATGTTATATAGCCTATAACCTTTCTCGATAAGTGAGCTATATAACACTGAAAGAGTTATACAAATCGGAATAGTAGTTCCTGAGATTACTCTACCCCATCAACGTCACAACATCACAAACTTTACTTCTTTATAATATTGGTATAGATTTACTTTCTTGTGTTGAATGTTGTAGTCCAGTGAAGCTGTTAAGACCTTGCTTGGTAAATAACATGGTAGTAGAAAAAATAGTGTTGAATGTTCCTCTTGCAAAACACCAGTCGCTCGTGTACTGTACTTGACAGTCATGCGAACGACATTTGGGCATTAGCAAGTATTTTAGCTACTACATTCCTCGGTATTCGACTAAACTACTAGCCTAGTGTGAACAAGGCTTTAATCTTTGAACAGCAATCGCCTCGAGGTTAATTGAAAACTTAATTCAATGGTGAATGAGACGGACCTTAAACGATTGGATCAAGGGAATGTAAATTACTCGATCTAAAGACAACCATGCCAAAGTTGACCTTTAACGGCCCTCTACAGTTTAAACCAATGGTTTATGGTCGTTCGAGGAGATTCTATTAAGAGTTTTCTTTGCAGTCTTAGCTTAATTAATCTAATTATATGTTCCACGAGTATTAGAGCTAGTCTCAGCCGAGCACGATCTTCTAAGCTACAGACCAAAAGAGGAAAGTTAAGAAATCCCTTATTCGGCAATAATATGTGTGTTATTTCGATAACTAAAATTAAATTTATGGATTCATTTATGTACTTATCTATAAAATTATGACTGCAATACTTTAAAAAAATGATGGCTAAGTAATTAAGGCGTGATAGCGTAAAAAAACAAATGCACGTTCGCATCTCAACTATTAATATTATAATAGCGTATTTGAGTTCATTTATTTATCATCAACTTGCCAGCCTTACTTTGAAGTACAATATTTATTCAATGATATTATAAGTTAAAATCTATATTTATTAGTGTCATTAAATTACGAGGAATTAACATTAATTTTTTTCTGAAAATCGCCAACAAATTCCAGTATTAATTACTAAGTAAAGCTGAATCTATTTAATTGCATAAGCGAATAATCCACTTTCTTTAACAAGGACAAAAATGCGTAATCTTTAGGAGATAAATACATACAATTCTCTAGTATATTACTTTAATTTATCTTATAAGGTTTAGCCAGTCCTTAGTTAGTTAGCTAGTCGTGTATACATTATAAAACCATTATAGGTTAAGCTTACCCTAAAATCAAATTAAAAAAAACTGATTAAAATAATTGGTTGTATTGAGTTCTAAATTACAATTATTTGTTTCAGGTGGAGGGAGCGACATCAATGACCTGACACGATGTTCAGAACGGCGTCAGTCGAGGGCTCCGGGCCGAGGACGCCGCCCGCCTACGCACCACATCCCCCTTACGTCCAACCCCGCTTCTTCCCCCCTCGAATTCGACCACCGCCCCCTCAATACTGCTTCGACGCAGCCCGCTTCGCCTGTGACGCTTCCAAACCGCGATACCTGGACGTAGAACGCGAGAGACTCGTTACCAGATGGCTTGCAGAAGCCAACGAAGCTTTAGTCCGAAGGGACAGACCACCAAGGTACAAGCCGAGGAGTAGCGAACGAAGACCGGATTACCTTGACCGTAGACCAGGCCCGGAGTGGTCCGACAACTTCCTCCTAGGAAGGCGTAACGGTTCCATCGAAGCCGAAGAAGATGGTAGTGAAGTGCTCACTTTGAAAGATTTTGTGGATAAGTTTTCCCTACCTCGGGTGGTGAAGTTTGAGGGAGAGGACAGGCCTGTGCTTTTGTATCGGGTGTTGGAGGCGCATAGGAGAGTGGAAGCTGTCCCACTATCCGGGAAGAAAGGAAAATTGGTGGGGAAGCCATTGTATATTCCGGACTCTTATGACGGTAAGTTTTTTTACTTGTTTTTAGTAACATCTTCCTGATTATTACTGCCACTGTCGAGTAAGTAATGATATTACAAGTGTCTTGCGTTCATTTCAATGTTATAACAAGATGGTGGCCCCTTATTAGAACTTTCCATTTCAATTGTACACAGTAACCGAAGTATAATACGTGAGACACCACCAATATAACAAAATATAAAGGCAGATAATAAAAGATCATGAATAAAATATTAAACCCACTATATGACAGACTAAAATCCTGCCAAAAACTCGACGGTAAGTTACTGGGTACAATAATCAAGTTGGTTTGTTAAATATTGATCCTCATACGGTGTTGGTCAATTTAGAAAATACAGTAAATTACTCGAATACTATTAGCGTTGAGAAACTTTCATGTATGAAACGAAGACAAATGAAATTTTACTTAAAACAACAAATAAAACTTTAAAAATTACGTACATTCAGTGCCAAATTTATGAAGTACGTCATATGGAGTAAAACGGCTTGTAACATTGTATTTAAAGAAGGGACAAAACAATGGGCACTCAAATCCCAAAATGTCGTTCCGTCCTAGCATCGTTAACACAAATGGCTAGCAATATTAGATCATCTCATTTGTATTTTTACCTACAGATCATTTTAATGATTTCGTGGTAGACGTCATGTATTTGCTTGAGGTGGCAGGACACGTTTTCGTTACATAGTAAGTACATACATCGTGACCTTACTGGCCCTAAGAATGTATTTTTTTTCATCTAGTCTACTTCAGAAGCTTTTTCTTCTTTTGTTTCTCGAATGTTAGGGGAATGGGAGTGTCTTTTGTTAGAAAAACATACCTTTTCTGGTAAATGAGGATCTCCTTTTTTAGGGAAAACGGTGTCTTCTTTTTAGACAAGGGTTTCTCGTTAAAGAAAAATTATGCGTAAATATTTTGGACCATTCGGTTACAAGAAGGTCTCTGTCGTAATACATTATTATTTGTAAAAGTTTTATATTATTAATTAACATCGCCGTCTTCTTCATTCTTCGTTCCGCCTAAGTAGGGCCGACATAGTATGATTTCCTTTTTCCACTGCTGCTTACCAGATGTCCTCAGTATTCGTAACTTTTACACACATATCGTTTTTCACACAACCCATCCATAAATAATATATTATTGGCTAACCTCTGACCGCGACTTCGGTCGCGTGGAATAGTTACTTTAGGCTAACGCTAACGGGCAGTGGAAGCTCACAAGAGTAAAAAAGCCCCGATTTCGAAACATTCTTCATTGGTGCTCCGCTCCTATTGGTTTTAACGTAATAATATAGCCTATAACCTTCCTCGACAAAGGAGCTATATAACCCTGAAACAATTTTTCAAATCAGATCAGTAGTTCCGGTGATTACCCCCTACAACATCACAAACTCAAAAACTTTACCTCTTTATAATATTAGTATAGGTTACCAAATACAAGTAAATGAATTACTAGCGTCTGAGAGCAATTAAATGAATCGCAAAAATAACTAATGAATTGAAGGAATGGTAGAAAATTTCTTAATTAATATATTTTTTTAGTTCTGAAAATAAACATTTTATTCTACGTCATTAAGTTCACCTAATTCATAATAGATTTCAACAGATAACACAATACGCTAGGAAACAGCTGACGCGTATGCCATATGCAAACTATTCCTACGGAGACGCTAGCCGATGCGAACTTATTGGCTGCCTTTGACCCAATAAGCGCGCAGAAAGGACCGTGACGGAAAAATCCTACAGCTTTTTTCATCTAGCCCCCATTTGTACCGTGCTATTAAGAATTTTGTTCCAAAGATGTCGTTAATTTTTACGGAGAAAGAAGCACTTTTATATTCACTTCACTTTTAACATAACAGACCGATAAATTCACAGGCTGGCATATTACTGTTGGGCAACACGACAGATACAATCAAATTACTAGTAAAACCAAAAAAGTCATACAGTGCTTTGTGAGCCGCTACTTAACTAACAATGGATAATTGGTAATGTTCAGAATGGTCGGTAAACATAACTATAAGCCTCAAGTTGACGGATATGGCTACTTCAGACGTTTAAGGCCGGTTATGTCATATTATTGCGAGGATAATTTGTTTATCGTTTATATAATAACATATTTATATGCTTTATGCGTCTATTTATATTCAAAATATACCCCGTAGCTAAATGTCAATATGAATATACGAGTAATATTATTATTTGATTTAATTGCTCCGGTTATTGCTTATAGAATGTCTTTAGATGCCGTAACAAATTTAAATAATTATAGTTGGTCGAAAAGTAATTTAATCTTTGTTGTCATGTTATTTTTGGTAC
Organism: Antheraea mylitta; assembly: GCA_014332785.1. Taxonomy (NCBI): domain Eukaryota; kingdom Metazoa; phylum Arthropoda; class Insecta; order Lepidoptera; family Saturniidae; genus Antheraea; species Antheraea mylitta. The sequence goes on along the minus strand of JACEII010000077.1, from coordinate 428,769 downwards.
AAAAATAATTTGTTTAATTAATTTGAATAAAATATAATGTATTCATTTACTTGTTGTACGTTTTACTGTTGTCGGTGGTTGATTCGATAGGTAATTACAGCGGCTTGAACAAATTAACTTTTTCAATAATTATAAACTAGATTAAACATTATTTTTTGACATTGTGTTTAATTATATTATAACTAAAAAGGTGTACGTTACGTATATGATATTTGTACAAAACAAATGGCACGATAACGCACACATACGTAAAGTAATATTGTGACGCCACAGTTTTAAATAAAATGTGGAAGTAAGATGGCATATTTTCAATATCGGTGGTGAAAAAAAAAAAAGTTATATGATGCTTAGATACGAATTGACGGGGCAACCGTTAATAATTAGCTAGTTAGCCAAGTTCTGAGAAGATGCTGTCGAAGCACTTATGGCGTATCTACATTGTGTTCATTCTTGCAAATATTGTCCTAACGTTTACAAATCACAAAATATTATATAACAAAGTCTTCTGCCCCGTTTGTCTGTCTGTTCGCGATAAACTCCTAAAACTACTGAACGAATTTTCATGCGGTTTTCACCAGTGTTTTGTGTTTTATTATCAGGTGGAACAAGGCTAACAAAAAAAAAAAAACAGCCAAACATTTGCAGCTGCTCTGAAGTTTTTTTTTTCGAAATGAAAACACTGTTGGCCTCGAAAGGTCTTTACAGCTTCACCGAACTCCCGAGGCGAGCGCTGAAAGCACTCAGCGGATTTGGGATGTTTGGGCGACTAACTCAAGGGTGCACGGCACACTTCGACTTGGGCTGACGCCTGTTTTGTGCAAAAATCGCGACCTATTTGAAGTAACCTAAGCTAAGCTATCTAGATATACGTGTATGAATTATTGGAACACATCTGTACCAAGTATGCGTAACTCAACAACTCCTATATGTATTTTGTGTTGGAAAAATTCCTCTGAACTATATAGGATAGGATAGGGTAGGGAAAAATAAGGGTATTTTGCTTGCATACATACAATCTATTTTTATAGATAAAAAAATTAAAACTGTACAATCTTTGAAAACTTTGACCAGTGTGTTTATCGCTCGTAGATTTATGCATACATTTGAATTCAGTGGCCGGTTACTAGCGGTGCTAAGGTCGCGACCTCTGCCGGGGCGCCATATAAGTAAGCGGCTAATGGGGCATTGCCCCCTCTGATTACAGGGAAAGGGACTAACCATCGATTAAAGCCAGACAGACACGCACTAATTATTGCATTATTTATACATAGAATAATATAAAGTTAGAGGATAAGTCGTTGTCTTACGCTTGAAATTAAAATTCTTTTGATTATATGGATAATTAGAAACGCTCGTGACTGTAACTGCCTTAAATCTTAACAATTCCTAACTAGTATTATAAATGTAAAAATGAGTTTGATTGTTCGTTACGTTTATCCATAACTATTAAGCAAATCATTATAAAATTTCTGTTGTCAAAGATACAGAAAAGTGTACTTTTCTTCATTAAAAATGTAATGTGTCCAAGGGATAGATTAGATTTAAATCAGTGAGAGTGAAGCCGCGAGCAAAAGCTAGTTATAATATAAAATTTAATAACAATAAAATAAACTTTAATAAAATCAACACATATTATATTATTATACTAGCTGACCCGTGCAACTTCGTTTGCACCAAATTGGTTATCACGCGAAAAATTTGTTGTTTTTTTATCTCGTAGCACGGCAAAATGCCTGCACTATGCCTGATGGTAAGCACAGTACAATCCAAAAACAATAGCAACCACCGAGTGACACATTATCCATCGCTGGTCGCCACTATCATGCCGGCCTACAGAAAGCTGGATATGCACAGGCTGATCCCGAAACGCGACGCGCAGAAGCGAGTCACTATTACGGATTTTTTCGCCATGTACATGTTAAATGAGACGTGCGCAGGCGCGACAGTCGTATACACAAGCGAGTAGTGTAGTGTATCTTTCTCCTTTTTTGTAATTATTTCTATGTAATATTATGTTGTCAAACAAAAATAAAGAGACATATTTTGTTATTTTAATTGATAATTTGAATTACGATTACATAAAATTGAGCACGATTTTTTTTTCCAAATAGTGTTGATTCTACATTAGCCGAAGGAACTTCGTTCCTACCTGATGTCCCACGACACCACATTCTTTTTTTTTATTTATAAAATATATCAGCGCGTATATAAATGATTGTTTATAAAAATGTGTCTGAACGTTTAATTGCGTTTAAAAGTTACTGAAAAAAATGTTCCTAAACTTATTATTGATTAATCATAAATTAAAATGCCTATTAAAAATACAACGTTAACACGCTACCAAGTGTCCTAAATTCTGTCTATTCATATATTGATAATTTCTGTAGGTGGTAGAGACACGCTGAAGCTATTACTGATTTCAGCATGAATGGGTCGGCTCGTTCGGGCTAATACTGCCCTCTCACAGAAAACCGACGAGAAATAACAGTGCTTGCATTGTCGTGTTTCGTTCGGTCAGTGAGAGTGCCGGAGGCCCACCTCTCTTGCCCTTTCCTTCTTTCCCTTCCCTTACCCTCCCCCATATGCAGGTTGGAAACGCACTTGCAAATCCCCTGGTGTTGCTAGTGTCTATAGACGATTGTGGTTACTAAACATCACGTGACCCACCTGTTCATTTGCCTTTTATGATACAAAAAATTATATATTGATATATTAAAGAACCAGGTATTCTAAAATTCTTGTTCTTTTAACGTTGCCGGCTCTTGTACTAACGTGTCGCAAAAAAGTCTAGTTACGTTAACTATAAATTTTTGTTTTTCGTTATCCTGGAGAACCCCTTGCGTTTTATGGGACAAAAAGTATGCAGGATGTAGCCTTGTAATATCAGTTATTACTGTGTTTAATTTCGTTAAAATTGGTTCAGTACTTTCAGAGTAATACGGGTTTAGATTCTAGACTTTAATCCTTTATCCTGGAGAACCCTTTGCGTTTTATGGGACAAAAAGTATATTTGATGTAATCTCGTAATATTAGTTATCATTATGTCAAGTTTCGTCAAGATAGGTTCAGTACTTTTAGAGTGATGCGTGTGCATAGGGACAGACAGATAGACAGACAGACAGACAAAAATTGTAAAAAGATTATTTTTGGCTTCTATATCGATAACATAGTCTACCCTGATTAAAATTTTCAAAAAATATTTAATGTACAGATTTCGACTTGTTACAGTTTTATTATAGTATAGATAAATTGTTTAAACAACTTTAAGAATATTTTTAACTAACTGTTACCCGCGGCTTCGCACGCGTTTTTTTAATATATTAAATAAATTTAAAATTGTGATTACACATCAAGTGTAAATTACAATAATAGTATTTCAAAAATATTTGTATCACACGCACATCATCTACTGTAACAGGTAACGTGTACATTATGTATGTGAATACTAATAGTGTATCGAATGGGATGGAATTATGATCATCCACATAACTGGAATTTTAAACTATATATCACCCTCAGTGCTCACACTATATAAGAAAATTATGAAAATATGAAGCTACACATTATCGAACAATATTAAATAAAACAGCTAATTAGTTACTTATTTGCCCGTAAAATTCCCGTTCAAATATTACTTGTAGACCGGTGAAGCTGTTAAGCGTAGTCATTTCTAAGAAAAAAAAAACATTCAAATAGGTCCAGTCGTTTCGGAGATTACCCGGAACAAATAAAAAAACAGACATATCGACAGAGTTAAAAAAATGTTGATGTTTGTAGCATCACAGATTGTATTCACCAAAAATAATTTATTTTAATATAAATTACACTCACTTTACTTTTATAATACGTAATATATCACAAATAAAAAATTGGCAACAAAACTAATGTAGAATAGAGTTTTTTAAGAGTGTTTGGCGGGATTTCAGTCTGTCATGTAGTGGATTTTATATTTTTTTTTTCATAATATTGTGTTACATGATTCTATATCGTGTAGAAATTGGTTGCGTATTATATAATATCTTTCGTTTATTTTGCATAAGTGAAATGAATGAAAAATAAAACCACGAAGCATTAATTCTATGGTCTTGAAGATTAAGAAGATAAAAAATTACGTTATATTATGTAGAGGATTCGGCGCTTATACCTTTACATTAACTTGGACATAGAAGAAAACTAATTATATTAACAACTTCAGAATTGGCTGTATGGATTAATTCCTTCGACTGTCTTATTGGACGAATATTATTACTACTAAACTTTCTGAATAACAACACAAAATAAACTTAAGAAATGTTTGCGATATAAACGTAACACGTATAATTAAAAATCGAAAACAAAACTAACGTAGAATAAACTTTTTTAATAGGAATACAAAATAAACTATGAAAATATTTTTGATAGAATGTTATCGCGTTACCATGGCAACGCATATAATACTGACATTAATACGCAGTGGAAGCTTCCAAAATAGCCCGATTTTGAGACATTCTTCATTAGTGCTCAGCTCTTTTTGGCTTTAACGTGATGATATGTAGCCTAGAGCCATCCTCGATAAATGAGCTATCTAACACTAAAAGAAACTTTTAAATCGGATCTCTAGTTCTTGAGATTATCGCGTTCAACCAAACAAACAAACAAACAAACTCTTCAGCTTTATATATTAGTATAGATTTACAAAGGTATAACAATTTTCAATTAAATTTGTTCAAGCAGTTTAAAAATTATGTGTATTCAATACTGATCCCATATTATTTATGCCTTAATACTAGTTGTTACGCGCGATTTCGTCCGCATTTAACAAAAATTCTTTATCAGTGTCAACTACTTGTTTTGTTTATTATATTGCACGGCACCCAATTTTTTTTTTTCTAAAATAAAGTTAGCCTACATTTTTCCTCTTAATATCAGCTATATGCCATCAAAATCGCAGATTAGCAAAAAAGAAATTTTTTTTTTGTTATAAATACCGTATATCCATTTAGTAAAAAAGCTGTTAATTTGACATCATAAACACTTCAACTCTATTTATTGGTATAAATTAACAATTCAACGCTTTGTGGGAAACACTTTAACTCTTCTATACAAAGCATCATCATAATGCATTAAGCACGTACATACGTTTGAGGTTATGGCCTCTAAAACCAAATAAGGTTCGTATTTAATAGGCCAAGTCTCCCACGCCGTGAGGCCATGACAAGGCCTCTATGAATAGGACCACGGCAGTAATTAACTACGGCATGCCCTTTGAAGAGTTTAATGATGGTGTTACCAAGGATATGATTTATGTGACAATTTTAGAAGTAACTGGATTCGTTAATCCTACGTTTCGTGACAGTTTTGCAGTAAATAAGCGTGGACGTCCACAGTGCTGGCTCTATAAGGGTTAAACAAAGGGGTCATCTATAGAACATAACAGACTTATTCTAAAGAAGTCGTAAGAAGAAGTTTTGTACGCTTAATTAGGTAACGATATGAGATACATATCTAATCTATCTATCTAATACCTTTAAACGAGCAATTCTTGTATATATTTATATTGTTATATATTCAGGATCTCGGGAACGGCGGAAGTGATACCGTGAAACATAGTATGTAGGTGGTTTCGGGGACTATAAATCGATCTAGCTAGATTTCATTAATAGAAAACATTTTTTCTGAGCTTTCAGGCAATGAAAAAATATAGTTGGAATATAAAGGTAAATTTCACCGCCGCTGTCAAAACAAAAATAGCTCAAATGGAAATTGGCTGCTTAGAAAGTCCGTATAGTTAGAGTTCAAATCTGAGTGACAGCAAAAGAGATATCTTTTTTCAAAAATTTTCTTATTTTTGTGGTAAAAAAAATAGTAATTTTGTGAGAAAACCTATGAGTTTATTTTAATTTAAAAATGTTTTTTTTTTAAAGAACCGTGCTAGGCTCGGTCGTCCAGGTACTAAATAATGAACTAAGGAATTGTACCTCTTAGTATGTTGACTGCCACGGTATTTTTCACGAAACTGACCTGTGAAGCTATTCTGTTTTAACTCTGGATAACTAACCATTCGTCCGTTCGACGACGTCCTTCTGCATGAAAATCGTCTGTATCTAGTTCCGCGTACCACTGGCTCCTGCATCCTTGCCTACCTTCTTATTACCAGTAAAGTGAATCAAGCGATGCGCTTGAAGTCATACGCTAGTTAGGTTATGATTTACAATCATCCTTGGCTACGAAAGCGACTTCAGATTATGACTTTGAGTCGTGATAACATGCCCATGATACAGGCTATTCTAAGCAAACAATTCAACATAAAAGTCTCTGTTAATCCTACGTCGAATTAGCTATGTGTCTCTGTCCAAGGCTAGGCAAATGACGAAACAGCACAGTATGAGATGCAAGCAAGCTATTTGGGACGATCACAATTCTGACCTGTGTTGTCGCTATGTGGAAACATTTATTTTATTTTATTTGGTTGCTAATTACCAAAACTTCCGTGACATATAACTTACTTACACTTATATATACATATTTACATTAAGTTACTGTTTACATTAAGTAATGTTAATAGTATTTGAGTTTTCATTTACGTAGTCCGATCGAAGAATGTTTGGTTTTACGTAACAATATATACCTAAAAACCTTCTTTATGAATCTCTTTATCTACCGGTGATTACTGCATGAAAATCCGTTCAGTAAATTTTGAGTTTATCGCGAACAGTTAGATAGACGTGACAGAGGACTTTGTTTTACAAATGTAGTACAAAGTTTTACAAAGTTCTTGGTAGGTGGTAGAACCACGCTGAAGCTATTACTGGTTTCAGCATGAATGGGTCAGCTCGACCGGGGTAGTACCACCCCTCTCACAGAAAACTGACGTCAAATAACAGTGCTTCCATTGTTGTGTTTCGTTCGGTCAGTGAGAGCGCCGGAGGCCCACTTCCCTTTCTGTTTCCTTCTTTCCCTTTCCTTCCCCTCCCCTCTCCCATATACAGGCTGGCAACGCACTTGCGACTTTCCAGATGTGACAAGTGTCTATGGACGGTGGTGATCACTTAACATCACGTGATCCATCAGTTTGTTTGCCTACTTTGATATAAAAAAAGCCATCAGATTCAATTCATAATCAAGAAATTAAAAAAAAATGTTTTTGTAAAAAAAGCATGGTACGAATTATCTTTTTCAGGTCAGTGAGCATGCTCGATCCCTGGCTGCCCCTTCCATGCGGCGGACAGTACACCGTGGGGTTTTAGTCCGTGCGAATCGGACATAACCTACCCTCTCCCCCGGGAGGGTAGCGTATCCGTTAGGGATTTCCCCACGTCAATAAAAAAAAAAAAAAAAATGGTACGAATTATCTTGTAGATTTTATTTTATTTTCGGTAACCAATCTTCCAGATTATTACTATTTTAGTTGAGTGTGTAACAATATTATCTTTCGATAATTTCAATGTTCAAACATGATGGCGGCCTTCTTTGTTACAACTTTCGGGGGAATTTTTGTGGCATCTAAGAATTCATAAATACCATCGCAGCCTTTTTATCGATATTTTTAAGATAGAAAAATTACGTAGTACATTAGTTTTTTTTTTTTACTGACTACGCTATTGACCTAGCAAGGTCTTAACAGCTTCACCGAACTACTAAGGCGAGCGTTTAAGGCACTCAGCCGATTTTATTTGGGCAACTAGCTCAAGGGTGCACTGCACACCTCGGCTTGGCTGTTGCCTGTTACATGCAAACTCGCGACCTATCTTAGCTAACCTAGCTAACTTTTTTTATATGTTTGAGTTGCTGAGACGCATATATGTACCAAGCATACACGCATAAACAACCCTCTACATTAGTTTTATCTATCTCGGTTTAGCTAGCGTTTGCGATCTAAGCGCACAAAAATGTGTTTATTACGACGCCACAACACAAATCTTTGAATTTTTCGGCTCTTCTGCACTATAATATGTATGTTTTATACATAGTACCTGGGTGACCCAGCCTAGATCGGTTCTTTTAAAAACATTTATAATCTAAACAGACTGTTAGGTTTGCCTTATAAAATTAACATTTTGTTACAAAAAAAAAAATCAAAAAATATATCTCTTCTGCTGTCACTCGGATTCGAACTGGGGCTACACGAATCTTCGAAACAACCGACTTCGATCTGAGCTATTTTTGTTTTGACAGCAGCGGCAAAATTTACCTTTATATTCTAGCTATATTTTTTCACTGCCTGAAACCTCAGTTAAAAAAAGTTTTCTATGAATAAAATTTAGCTAGAGCGATTTATCGTCCCCGAAACTACCTACATACTAAGTCTCACGGAGATAGATGACGCCGTTTCCGAGATCCTGAATATATACAAATATAAAAATATACAAGAATTGCTCGTTTAAAGGTATAAGATAGATAAACCTTCTTGAATCTCTCTGTCTATTGGTGAACTGTAGTAAAATCCGTTGAATAGCTTACTAGATCTAAAGGAACAGATAGCGGAAGCGTCTTCATTTTTACTATATAAAGAAGACATAAGGAAGTAATATCATACAAGATAAATATCTAATATATATAATTTTAGTACAGCTATCTAAGAATACAAAGATGTTTATGAAGTTAACCGCGCGTCGGGATTGATCCCGCGACCTCGACGATCCAGCCATCAACACCGTTATATACACCGCAATCCGCCTGTATCCAGTGGTTATAGCTTTCCAAACTAAAGCCGGGAATTATCTTGAAAAAGTTATCTATCCATAAACTCATATGGTAGAACTTCAATTGCGAACATCAAAGGCGACGCAAAAAATTCGAGTTAGGAGTCACCCAATTATTACGTAGACAACTCTTTAGTAATTTATCACCCAATTATTTCTCTTATCAGAAAAAGGTAACGACGACCCCCTCGTCTCTGCTTATGCTGACACAAATTCAGGGTTTTTACACACGTCAAAAAAACCCGGAACCGCTAATTTCGAGATAGTGTTGGAATAACAAAGATGTGTGAACGTTTTTTGGCATCTTTATCGGAATTATTTTATGGGTTTGTATTTAGCGTGACAAATAACCCAAGTTTTCAAACGCAGGTATGAGAGTAGCATGAGAGCAGAATGAAAAAAAGGTTGTATTCAAGGCGTACATGTTATTTGTAACGATAAAGAATAAGGTTTAATCAAACCTAGCATTAAATTAAACAATGATTAAGCGACTCTTGCATGTATTACTACAATGTAAGGTCACAAAAACGATTTGCATGCAACAATCGTAATGCGAAACAATTGGAAACCAAACATTGACACTCGCGCAGAAACTCAACAGACATAACAATATATGCGTGCCCGTTCAAGTTATGACACAACGTATACAAGTGATAAATCAGACTGGCGACCATGCTTCGTCTACTTTAAATTCATACCATAATATAAACCATAAACGATTATCGGTGTTATTACAAAAAAAGTAAAATACGTATTAAATACTTGCTATAAAAAGGTTTCGTACCAAATGCACCGCGTTCGCCCGAGGCAAGTTCACGTTATTCTTTTTACGCAAGGCTAACCTAACCTAACCAAAGCGATACAAAAGAGCAAGATGGCGCACATTCAGCGAGCGCGGTGTTTTTAAAACGTAACCTTTTTAAAGCAAGTATTCAATACGTATTTAATTTTTAAAAACACCGTGTTTGTTTGAATACTTTTTAGGTTTTAGTGTTTAAGGACAATCACAAAATGAGTCAGATCATAATTAGGTCCAAAATACATCATAAATTTTACCATTCGACTACAATATCATCTAATGTTAAATGATGATATGGTCTGAGATGGTAAACACTGCCATAATAGACCAGCCGGCGCTTGGCGGTAGATCATCAACTTGAAGGCGGTAGCTATCTAGATGGACTTAGTAAAGCTAGGGCTTAGGTAATGATCTTCTGGGCGACCCGCTCCAGCGATGGAGGAGCGACAGGAGGAGGCAGCAATTTGCCCGTCTCTTTCCGCCACCGTTCTCGGATCTGAGGGGATGGGCTGGGGGACCCATCTCCTCATTGCACACCTTCAGCTGACTAGGGAAGGCAGCTGGAGTGTACCCAATCTGTCCCCCTATTAGGTAGGAGCCCGGCGACCACATTCCGCATTCCGCTCAGCGATGTGTTTTCTTGCCATGGAAAAATAAGGCAAACGGTGTTGTATGCATGCGCAAAACAATGTCGCCAAATTCGTTAAGAATTCGCAAGTACCAGACAAAATAAAAATTTGTAAAAAGCATATATTGACAGTATTGCAGATCTATTAATATAGACATATGTATCACACCATTTAAATAAACTACCATTGTTTTGTACTCACGCACAGCTTTTTATATCTTCTACATTCATTAATCTACAAGTATTTGCGCCGGTTTGAAACACTTTTTATTTTTCCTATTGTCAGAATTGATTTTGATTGATGGACAGATCGGTCTCAATCACTTCTGATATTTATTTACACATACATTGTAGTACCATTCTTTCATCACGCGAATGTGCTCTGTATCCAAAACCAACAATGTATTGCTTTGTACAAAGGCTTTGTATTCAAGCAATTTGTCTTATTAAAAGTCGTAAGGGCATTATAAGTAAAGTGGACACATGAAAAATTATAATATTTGAAGGGTTAAAGGGAAAAACTGGTTAAGCCACATTTACAAATCTTTATAGGAAAGAAGATTTAAATTCTGAAAGCATTTTATCATTGACTTGAATACATTGGAACGCATGATTTTGAAAGGAAATCTTGTATGTTATATGCATTTGGAATTATTTTCTGTATAGAATATATGTAATAATAATAATAACAGTTGTGGTCAAATCACGGACTAAGCTAAGTTATTTACTGTTAAATTATGAGATACATCAACAAAAAAATGTGACACAATCGTGTTTTACAATTTTTTTACATAGTAATATTATGAAGTAAGTATTATTGTGGTCATAAACTCCAAAAAAAAATATTAAAGAAGGGAATTATCCAGTTTTTTACCCTTTAGCCCTTCATTTGATAATGTATTACATGTATATCTTTGACTCGGGAAGCAAAATACCTTTACAGTACATGGTTAACTAGTTACAGCGCTTTAGAGTTTTGATTAACCGGCACGTATGCGCTTCTTCGAATCTCATTATCCACTTTTTATAGTTTATAATAAAATAAAATAAACATTAGTATTTCAACTTCATTTAATGCGCCTTTTAGCGTCTTCGTATATATTTAATCTTTTTGAAGTAAAAATTCTTATTGCTCGGTTGGGAAAAAAAATTCGTTACGCGTTAAACGTAAGCGGTGTTATTACAGAAAGTTAAATATGTATTGAATACTTGCCTTAAAAAGGTCACGTTTTAAATGCATCACGTTCGCTGAAGGTTGCTTTGGTTAGGTTAGGTTAGACTTGCGAAAAAGGGATAACGCGAACTTGCCACTGGCGAGCGCGGTGCGTCTAGTACGAAACCTTTTTAAAGCAAGTATTTAATACGTATTTTGTAGGTGGTAGAGCCACGCTGAAGCTATTACTGGTTTCAGCATGAATGGGTCGGTCTCGACCGGGGTAGTACCACACTCTTGCAGAAAATCAACGTGAAGCGGCAAAGCTTGCATTGTTGCGTTTCGTTCGGTCAGTATCTTCTCCTCTTATCCCTTTTTCCCCTCCCGCTCTTACTCTCCCCTATCCCAGGCTGGCAACGCACTTGCGACTCCTCTGGGGTTGTTAGTGTTTATGGATGGCGGTGATCGCTTAACAACAGGTAACCCGCCTGTTCCTTTGCCTCCTTGATATAAAAAAAAAAACGTATTTAACGTTTTTGTAATAACACCGTATGTGTTTACCATCAGATGAGGTTGTTATTATACGCTAAAACGTACTAAGTATAGAGAAAAATGCCAAGGAAGGGTTTGTTTCCAGTAACGCAATGTAAATACCAAACACGTGCGAAACCGCAGGCACAGCTAGTGACTACTTACTAGTGATATACTCAAAGCCAAAAATTTAAACAGGGTTCGTTAATCTTATATGAATTGAAACAAAACTCATATGACTAATCGCGTGGAATTCAAAATATTTGTTTATTATATTGTACGGTCGACTCAGATATCCGTACGTGGGCTTACACTTTATTGTTTACCAATTCTACACAGTGTTATGTACACACGCATTGTTCTTGGCTGATTTATAAAGTGGCGTTGAATATCGCAATACTTCACGGTATTGTCTCAGGTAAGTGGTATATAGTTTCTTGTTGTAAATTTTAGATAATCACAAAGAATACGATTTAGATTAAGATTCGTAGGTAGTAGAGCCCCGCTGAAGCTATTTTTGGTTTCAGCATGAATGTGTCGGCTCCTCCGAGGTAGTACCACCCCTCTCACAGATAATCGACGTGAAATAACAGTGCTTGCATTGTTGTGTTTCGTTCGGTCAGTGAGAGAGCCGGAGGCCCACGTCCCTTCCTCTTTCCTTCTTTCCCTTTCCTTCCCTTCCCCCTTCTCCCATATACAGGCTGGCAACGCACTTGCGACGTCCCTGATATCGTTAGTGTCTATGGACGGTGCTGATCACTTAACATCACGTGAATAATACATTTTTTATGTACAAACAGAGCGTTTTGTGTATTTGGAATGTAAATGTTACTAGTTGACACGTACTCAAATCTTTGGGCGGTAAACATTTATAAAAAACCACTTTTTACATCCACATACTATACGAAATCCCGTAGTATAAGTATTTAATTATACATTTACTCTTACAATAATAACGCAATTCTAAGGATTTATTCTTTCTGGCATACTAAATCCAGAATTATACGTACACAAATCCATACATACCTTCGGTGTTATTACAAAAAAGTTAAATACGTATTAAACACTTACTTTAAAAAGGTTTCGCGTACTCAGTGCACCGCACTCGCCCGAGGCAAGTTCGCGTTATCTTTTTTTTCGCAAGTCTAACCTAACCAAAGCGAGACAAAAGAACAAGATGGCGAATATTCAGCGAACGTGATGCATTTAAAACGCGACCTTTTTAAAGCAAGTATTCAATACGTATTTAACTTTCTGTAATAACACCGCTTACGTTTAACGCGTAACGAATTTTTATTCCCAACCAAAGAATTTTTATTCAAAAAGATTAAATATATACGAAGACGCTAAAAGGCTCATTAATTGAAGTTTAAATACTACTGTTTAATTTATTTTATTATAAACTATTAAAAGTGGATAATGAGATTCGAAGAAGCGCATACGTGCCGGTTAATCAGAACTCTAAAGCGCTGTAACTAGTTACCCATGTACTGTAAAGGTATTTTGCTTCCCGAGTCAAAGATATACATGTAAAACATTATCAAATGAAGGGTTAAAGGGAAAAAACTGGATAATTCCCTTTTTTTAATATTTTTTGGAGTATATGACCACAATAATACTTACTTCATAATATTACTATGTAAAAAAATTGTAAAACATGATTGTGTCACATTTTTTTGTTGTTGTATCTCATAATTTAACAGTAAATAATAATAGCTTAGTCCGTGATTTGACCACAACTGTTATTATTATTATTACATATATTCTATACAGAAAATAATTCGCGAAAAAGCGAGGCAAAAGAGCAAGACAGCAAACACTCAATGAGCACGGTGCATTTAAAACGTAGCTTTTTTAAAGCCTGTATTCAATACGTATTTAACTGTTTTGTACTAACACCAATTAAGCCTAGAGGAGGACTGAGTCTCAAGTGTAAGTATCGGAATACACCAATAGATGCTTCGTGACAGATTTTCAGCGTGGTATCTAGCCAGGAGAACTTAGATAAAGCTAGTATGTTATGGTTTTATGGACGCCTCTTCGGGTTAAGGCCTCCTCCAGAGAAAGCCATATATAAGCACTTCGCCACCTATATTCGTAATATAAAGCTGAAAAGCTTCTTTGCCTTTAACGCGCTAATCACAGGGACTGCTTGTCCGATTTAAATTCTTTCAGTGTTACATAGCTCATTTATCAAGGAAAGTTATAGGCTATATATCATTAGGCTAAGACCAGTAGTAGCGGAGCACTATTGAAGAATGTTTCAAAATCTTTTTTTTCCTCTTGTTAGCTGTCGCTGCGTATTATCGTTAGCCCAAAATAACTATTCCACGCGGACGAGTTTGCGGACAGAGGCTAGTAACTTATACAAAACAATTTCGATGTTTCACATCTGCCAGGCGTTCCGTGACGGCTCATTTTTTTATTATCAGGGAGGGACATTCCACCGCGTCCGCTAGTAATTATGAGGAGTATACGAATGAATAAAACTAAATAGTCAAGTCAGTTTGTGCGCGCCAATCTTCGAACTTCTTAGGACTTGTAAAAAATATAGCATATTTTACGTACTACAGTTGCTTGGAAGGAAATAATACTAATCGATATAAGTGCTACAATACGTGTTGTGGGTTGTTAGAGGTATTTCGCATTATTCGTTCATCGTCACGAGCACCGTGGTAACGACTCGCATCGATATCAAAGCCTCGATATGCCCGACAGCGCTAAGCACTCAAGGAAACGTCGATGTGGTGCTAACTTTAAATCACTTCCTTACGATTGATCACGATAAGTAATCTTTTATTCTTTAGGTACATATAGAGATTATTGTATTAATAAAAATACGGTCAATGAAATAAATATACTTATCGAGATCATTTGTATTATGTTATGTAAGAACATAATTGGGAAATTAGCACAACTTTTGCTTTTCCAATGTCGTTTATTATCTTAAAATATTTATGTACAGAGGAAAAAAAACTGAGCGGTCACGGGACGCCTGGCAGATATGAAACATCGTAATTGTTTTGTATAGTTACATGCATAAAAACAGATTATGACAGGAATCAGCTATGCCATAATGAAAAGATAAACCATTACAAATTTGTTCCATAAAATAACTGTTAATTTATTTTATTATATAAATATTCATTTTTATCACATACAAAATACAAAAATTCAACTAGGCGCAGGCGCGGTGTGTTTGGCGGCATTTATCAAAGGTCGTCGCCTCGTGCCGCGTAACATTGGTAAAACGAGTGGCCGTCAAAACAGTTTGAATCCTATCCTTTATACAGTGCAAAGTTCGTGTTTTGCATCGCCATGCCAACAATCAGGTTTATCCACCGCCTTTAGATGTTTCACATGAAAAATGAAAGCAAAAGTATTACTTACTTTTTTTTAAATCTTTTGTAGTGCTCATAAATGTCGCAATAATCATAAGTTAGATATAGGGTAAAAAAAAACATCCAAATTTTAAAATGATGTCTTATAGGAGGGCTTTGAAATTGTGATCCTCAACATTTTTGTGCGACTTAAAATGGTGGCGATAAACACTATATTAGGTTGTGTCGAGAACACCGGTTCTCCTCCAGTCACAAGTTACGCAACGTCTCGATTCCAACTATTCGATTGTCCTTTTGCCATTTCTTTTATAACCAAGCAGGCGGGAATTTAGTAGCTGAGAATAAATAAATTACTAGTCTATACAAAATAAAGAGCCTGTATATTCCTATGCTTAAAGATGGTAGTGGAAGGCCTTAAGGTGATAATGATAGCTATTTAGCTATTTTCAGTTAGACACACACAAGGAGATCGCGTGAAGAGTTGTCCTCGGGCAGTCGATCGTAATAAGCCGAATCTCAGTTCACAACATGAAGGAAGAAAACATATGCTAACCCTACTTAAGAGAAACTAAAACTAGAGGGAACTGTGTTGTAATTGCTTGTATATTTTATTTAATACTAGCTGACCCGTGCAACTTCGTCTGCACCAAATTGGTTATCATTGGTTTCCATTGTATTTTTAAACGCGAAAAAATTGAATAAAACTGATACCCGATTACAGCCACAACTACCGTTTCCAATTGTGAATCCAAACTATCCACGGATTCACTGAAACATATACCCAGATTACATGTAATTTTTTTTTAAATAAACCTAGTACCCGTTCGTAGCACCATCAAACACTCCGTTGTTTGTAGTCCGGTGAAGCTGTTAAGACCTTGCTCGGTCAATAGCGTAGTCATTTCGAAGAAAAAAAAACATCTACCAGGATCAATTAAGATAAAAACTAACCTACATAAAACTAAATAAACATCTCTACCACTTTATCATAATTATTCTCAACTTGTATTAAAACCTTTTTATACTCCATTGTATTAAAGAAAAATATATGAACACCGTATCGAAGCGTCAAACATCGCGCCGAAGCGTCGTCAACTGTCACTTGCTTGAAACTATTGTCTAAGAGTTATAAACTATTTCGAAAACGTATTTTAAATATATTTCCAATTTATTTTTATAAATAATCTCTGTACCACTCACAACATAGTACCTATCACCTTTTGGTAATTTATCCATGTTGATATGTTTCTATTATAGATTATTCTAAATTGTTACACTAAATATTTGGCATTAAATTTATATCGTGTATTTGTCACACTTGATATTGGCGAAAATACCTACATAGTTAGAGGCCATACCGGAAAGAATCAATTAAGCCAGTTTTATATATTATATTCATCCGAACAACGGGCTACCTGGTTGCCGGTAAGAGTTGCGTTTATTTGTGTATATCGTACCTTTACAGACAAAAATATTGACGTAATACGTTTACTCCCGCACATACGTCGCGTCATCTCGGCAGCATCTTTGTTCGAGATTATCCGGGTGATCACAAAGATGTTGCTATCGCGATACAGTACACACCACACCGATTATACACACACACACAGATATTCAGACATGCACCTTTACACAAACTGGTGGAAGGGTTTACTTTTTTTCCCTTATTCGAACTGAATCGAGTAGTTTAGTTTGTTTCTTTCCGATTTACATGTTGTGTTTTGGAATCATGCAATTTTAATTATTTTATAAATAATTAGCATAGGTAAGCTGTGAAGGCCTAGTAAGACCAATAGCGTAGTCAGGTCGAAAAAAAAAAGTTAAATCTGAGGCGTCCTTGAAGCAGATCAGATGTTCAAAGTTTTGTACCGATGTTTTATCGCAAGGACAGCGATTATCGTTAACAGTTCTAATACGAATAAGGCATTCCTTACAATACCTACACCTATTTAATATTTGTGTCACTTGGAAGGAAACTTCAACCACGCAATTTTCTATTATTCGAATTTAGGTTGATTGGTAAAAAATATAAAGTAGTTATCATCGGTAACCTAAGGTTCAAAAAGTAATTAAGTATTCTGTACCTAAGGTTCTGATTACCGAAAAAAGAATAAATAAGCCACAACCGGCATACGTAACTCATGAAACACCTTACGAAAGCTAAATGTGTTCGTTCCAGAAATATTAACTTACCACGGTGTTCGGTACTCGAGAGCGGTCCGAACACTGTTATAGTATAATATTTTCTCATTAAAAATGTCCTTACATTACAGCGACGCGTGAGAAGTATGCTAAACCGTCATCACTCGAGTCCCGCCGTTCCCTTTCGTAGGCAGAACAATGGAATTCCCTTGCCTATAATCTACTGACGATCTGAATCACGCGTACGTCTGTCGCCCTAGTACACTATTTTACATTTACCATCTTGTCAAAAGTTTATTGAACATAATGGCCCTGAAAATAAGTATCAAAATTCAATCTCAGAATGGTATTTCTTTATTTTAATATGGCCATTCCTACTGAGTTTTTTTTCTTTCGAAATGGCTACGCTATCGACCCAGCAAGGTCTTAACAGCTTCACCGGACTAGCCATTCCTGCTGAGTACGTTCAATTCTTTGCCTGGTAAGGGGTGTCAAGGTTAGGCCAAAAAAATAATATGGTTAATTTTTAATGGTCCCTATGTTTTTTTTTAAATATTTTATTGGCAGAACCGCGACTTCGTCTGTGTGGAATAGTTACTTTGGGCTAACGCTAACACGCAACGAAAACTCTCAAAAGGACAAAAATGCCCCATTTTGAAATATTCCTCATGGGCGCTCCGCTCCTATTAATCTTAGCATGATGATATATAGCCTAAAGCCTTCCTCGATAAATGTGCTATCTAAAACCGAACGGTTTTTCAAATCAGTCCAGTAGTTCCTGAGATTAGCGTATTGAACCATACAAACAAACAAACTCTTAAGCTTTATATATTAGTATAGATAGTGTAAGTAGGCTGATAGTGTGGATGTAATGTAATGGTATAAACGCTTTACATAGAGGGGGCTGCCTTAACGTACCCCCAGGTGCTTGGCGACAGATCTTCAGGGTGGTAGCTAGTCAGGAGGACTTAGACAATGTCCTGACAACATATTATAGTCTCATCGCTACGTTTTCCTTCATTGATGGCTCCAATTCAGTTACAAGGATTCGACCCACGTCCATCGACGCGGTATCCGAACAAGCTACCAACTAAGCCATAAAATTACGATTTGCTGTACTAGTGTTTGTCCGCCGCTTGATTGTGATTTTGAAGATAAAATTCAACCGACGTTTCACTGATAATACACTATTCCTTGATATTGAATCCACCTGAACACACACTCACAAAAGTTACATCAGTCTGTCCAGCCGTTTCGAAAACCCGCGGATGGAAGAACTACATAAAGATATATTCAGACTTTCTGTCTGTTATAAAATTTACCCAGGTTTTTTGTCTGAAGCGAAATATACTCTAAAAGCGCCTATTATCGCCTTAGTAGTCCGGTGAAACTGTTAAGACCTTACTAGGTCAATAGCGTAGTAATTTAGAAAAATAAAGAAATATACTCATTTTTTTTTGTTTCTTGTTGAACGCAGTTAATCTTAGTTACAATCACGTTTTTAGACGTAAAATAATAATAAGCATCCATGACACGATTTCGTAACCAGTAAGTATTTAGCGTTTGTCCGTTTCCAGAGGATACACGCTGTTAACGCATTTTCCTAATCTCCTCTAACCTTTAACTGAATTCGCGTGTTTCCTTTAAATGCTGGTAAACTGTTTTTAAAACAATACAATACCTTTCATGATGAAACGACATTAGAGGGCGATTAGTCTGCGTTTTTCAAGACGAATGTCAAAATATAATTTGTATCTATAAAATCATTGACGGAGTTTTTGATGGGATCTTGGAATGACATATAGTAGATTTAATATTTTATTCATAACTAGCTGTGCCAGTGACTCCGATCGCTTGGAACTTGATATAAAAAAACAATTACTAATAAAATCTTATGAATGTATTAAGTCAATTTACTTATCTACTTATCTCTCATGCTTAAGTTACGTCGTCATTAAAATTACAATAACTTTTGATAGAGTGGATCGATTTTAATGAAACAAAGATTAAGTTATTCTCGACGATATGCTTTAAGATTTTGTTGGTGTGATTTTATCGAAAACCCAGTACTTTAGCAGTGATGCGTGTTCATACAAACAGACAGACAGATAGACAGACAGACATTTGTAAAATGATTGAAATACATTTTATTACTTATTTCTAAACTAGTGTGACTGAGACACGCGCTTATGAATTGAAAAATGGATTAAAAAAAGACATTTTTGGTAAATATATAACATGCAATATTATGTGGTCTAATTGGTACGTAGCCTTTTTTATGTAATTGTAAAGCTGAAATTAAAATTAGAACCACAGAATTCAGTTAAATAAGTACATAGAGTTAGAGAAATGTATGCGAATCTAAATACGAGTAAAAGTTGGTATTATGTAATAAAAAAATGTATAAGTTATGAAAATTGCCCGTTCATTTCGAAGTTATTCAGTCCGGACTGTACACAAATGTTGTGGTAAGCAGGCACAGCGAATATACTTCAGCTTGTGTACTGTATTTATAACACATTTATGTAAATAAAACTTTAGAGCTCTACCGTTGAGCGAGCGTTATGCAGAAAGTACTCTATAGATTTTTATCTTTTTTTTTGTTTTATTTCTTAGACACTTAGTCTAAGATCATTTAATATAATGTAATTTGAACTTTGTGAAACTACATTTCTATAAGTACTACGCGTTCTGTGATATGCGATTTTGCCGTGGAGAGATGGGGTAAACGGTATGGCGCGCATGCACGGGTGTGTAAAAGGAATAGATTTTGTTTTTTTTTCCTCAATACTTAAAATACATTGTTTAGGTTAAGTAACGTACACAAAGTCGCGTGTATCGGCTAATTAATAATAATGTTAAAAGTAACTTAGCTTATTGATGATTTTATTTTATAATATTGGTAGCAAACGAATATGCGGGTTATCTGATGGTAAGTGATTACCGCCGCCCATGGACACCGGTGACACGAGGGAATTAATAGATGTATTGCCGTTTATAACCAGGTTTCTGGTATTAGCTTTCAGTTTGATATGATCAGTTGTAATGAACTAAAAAGGGACTTCGTGATTCCTGTGTTATCGTGAGCTATTAGGTAGATATATAGTTGTATGATTTCTGTTCTACGAACACATACTAAAAATATGCCTAAAAGCTTGTTCAGATATTTGGTAGCGAGCATCGTTATAAGATGGTATCTCGTAATAATAATTCAGTTATTATTAAATTGTAATTTTAGAGATAAATTAACACAGTCACACAACTTTTCAGAATCAAAAATCAACATACCGATATCATTATACCCATTAATACGTCATAAATATATTAATATAATGTGGTATATGTGTTCACTATGGACTCTTCCACTCGGCGTAATTGTGTACAAAACCATAGAACAGCATTGTATTTAGGCACGCGACATTTCACCTCTCATTAGTTAAATATTTCACGTATAATATTAATTACACACGTGAAAGTGCTAATGATATATCGCGTATACCGCATCGTGAACTAACAAGTGAATTGTCACTGGTTATGTAACGAGAAAAAATAACTTCACTATATTTTTGTTATATTAATTTAGCTATAGTTTTTATGCTTATTAAGATTTATTTCCGTATACTTATTACAGCTTATATATATATAATATATATATATATATATATTAGGGTGATTCAAAAAACAAAAAATTTTTTTTTCTTCTCTCCAGCATGCTTAAAAGTTCAATTTACATGTAAGGAGATCCCAGTTAAAATTTGAGCGCTTAATATTAATATTAAGGACATCCGCATCGCACTTCTTTATTTTCCATAAGAATAACATAGAAAAATATTCGTTTGTACTTTCTGATTTTTATTGCTTGCCCATCATTAGTCATAAAAAAAATCCCCGTACATATATTTGTAGAGAGTTGAACGCTCTACAAAAAAGGTCTGTTACGATTTTTCCAAAAACCTAACCACTTAAAAGTTATTCGAGGTCAAATTCCGATATACTGAAAATTTGACCATTTGTAGTGCATTACAGCGAATTCGATAAAGTTATGGAAAATTTTCTTTAATATTTTTATGTCTCTTCTTAATGTAGGCTTTCACAAAACCTTTTCAAATTTCCGCAGTCATTATTTAAGAAAAATCAAGCAGTTTGATAAGAAATTATTAATATGTATTTTAAATATTTTGTTTTCTCTCATTTTTATTGATGAAAATTCTAAATCATGATAAGTAAAGTAGTGCATTCGATCGGTTTTCTAATTATCCAATAATTTTTGTTTATGTTTTTATATTTATAATTATTAATATTTATTTTCCAAATTTTATTTGAGTTATTCCCTCATCCTTCTTCAAAGCCCGCTAAAAAAGAAACTTTTCAAACTCTATCGGTAATGTAACTGTTTTTTTTGGTTGTGGGAGTTGTGGATAAAGTAGTTTAATTTGTTGATATTTTTGTGAAAATTGATTTTGCTGTCTCTCATCGTGTTGTTATTAGAAATATTAGTTTTTTTTACATAAGTATTTGATAATTTTGAGTTTATATCTTATTATTTCATCATAAGGGTTATAATAAAGTTAGTTTCTCGATAATGCATTACAAATGGTCAAATTTTCAGTATATTGAGCTTTGACCTCGAATAACTTTTAAGCGGTTAAGTTTTTGGAAAAATTGTAAGAGACCTTTTTTGTAGAGCGTTCAATTCTCTACAGAAATATGTACAGGGATTTTTTTTATGACTAATGATGGGCAAGCAATAAAAATCAGAAGGTACAAACGAATATTTTTCTATGTTATTCTTATGGAAAATAAAGAAGTGCGATGCGGATGTCCTTAATATTAATATTAAGCGATCAAATTTTAACTGGGATCTCCTTAGATGTAAATTGAACTTTTAAGCATGCTGGAGAGAAGAAAAAAAATTGTTTTGTTTTTTTGAATCACCCTAATATATATATATATTATACACAATAGAAAGTTTATAGAGTTAACATAATTCGGTCCAGTATGAGTCAAGTGAACAAGCTGAAAACCATTGTCTGTGACAACATCAAACCATCCGAGGTATGTGTAAATACCACCTAATGACAATAATATGCACTCAGATAAATACGCAGTGACGTAAGTGGTGTATATCTCTAATGTCCCGCGCTGCACCGCCATTATCAACAATCAAGGAAAGAGATAGATAATGACGACCTGAAGACGAAGGTAATAAGGAGAGAGTGCGACGGAGTTTGATATCATTAACCTGCTAATCGTTTTAAAAAGATACTGTTTAATAAATAGCGGTTGGTGGTATTTTTTGTAAAGGATTTGTAAGATTCCTTCAGTTCGATCCAGATTATACAAAATTATCTACCGTACCTGATTACAATGTGTGATTTTTATTCTAAATACACTCTAAATTAATATCCATTATGTTTTATGAAGGAAAGATAATAATTTCCTTGTCATAACTTGTCGATGTTATTGAAGATTTACTACTGGATATTGATCGGTCAATTAGCATTATGATTTTTCATTAATATACCTAATTGTGTTATTTATAACCTGTACTTTGTAATTTTAGTCGCTATTAACATGATACGTGATTTCAAGTGGCACGTTAAAACGACGACCCATATAACTGTACACGGATACAAAGGTACATAGGGGCATGATAACTCTTACACATTCGCGGCTGGAAATGCTTCCGCAACGCCAGATAAAAAAAATCGCCAGTACACTGAGTGGTTAGAATATATTATGTTATCCTAGTGCGTAAAACAACAGATATGACAAATAAGGATAGTAAAACAATCTCTTTGAATTATAGATACATCCGCATTGTGTTTTGATTTTGCAATAAATTTCAACTCGGTGCTATTCCAGGCGTCCGTTGGCACCATTGTCTTTTGACATGATCTATTACACCAAAATACACTGTATTTAGTACGCAGGTGGTAGAAATTGTGCTAGGTTCGACTGCGGAAGAATTTAGGAACAAATTTTTCTGTTACGCAACTATAGTGTTAGTATGCTCTAATATTTAAGGTTTTTTGGAAGAGATAACGATAACGATTGACCTCATGTAGGGTGGTGTTTCTTATATACAATCTTTTAATTCTTCCTGTAATCGATCACCGTTTTTTGCTCTTTTATGACTATGAAATAGTATTTGAGTATTTTACGGTTTTAATACTTATCGGTGAACGCGAGATAATCTTACATAGCCAGCGTAAACATAACTACTGTTACAAGTGTACTAACTATTATTTGGAATCACATAGTTCTGAAATATTTTATGAATAACTGCTATTTTTCCCATAATAAAATAAAATATTTTGTCACAGGAAATTACGAAACTTTGCCATTGCTTTTCTTTTCTCGACCTGTCTACGCTATTGACCTAGCAAGGTCTTAACAACTTCACCGGACTACTAAGGCGAGCGCTTAGGGCACTCAGCCGATTTTATTTTTGGCAACTACCTCAAGGGTGCACGGCTCACTTCGGCTTGGCTGTTGCTTGTTGCATGCAAAATCGCGACCTATCTTGGCTAACCTAGCTAACTATTCATATATGTATGAGTTGTTGAAACGTATATGTGTACCAAGCATACACGCCTCAACAACTCCTCCATATATTTATTATCGGAAAATAGACCTTTCTCACTACTATTTTTCGGGTGATAAGAGGAACTCAAATATTTGTAGAATGTAATTCGTAGAATTCAAACGCCTGCTATGTATCGAACGAGTGCAATGTATTATTCCAGAAGTAGTTATAAGCTTAAGGAAGGTAATAAAAGATAATTACAACATTATTTCACATTGGTATAGCCTTCTCCTTTCTACAACCTATTTCTGCCTAATGTTGAGTTATAGGCCATAGTACTCGATGTCATTCTTATCTGTATAAGGCAGCTATAATCTAAGTTCTTCACTTCATGATCGCGAGATCGTCATCCCATATTGTCTGTGACCTACCTACGTTTCTATAACGAATTCTAGATTTCTATAACATATTTGCTTCATTTTCCATACATCCTGTAACACAGATATATAGATGTATATATATTTATTATTGTTATGTTATTCTGCAGAGTCTTGGTTCGCACCTTTTTTTTTGCTTACATGTAGTATTTTGTATACATAAAAATCGTATCCGTGAGCGTTTTTTTTTAATAGTAATTTATTATATATTAACTGTTCAATTATTATTAACTATTTTTGTTTTAATGACGTTATTGTTTTTATAGCGCTTGCATTTCCATTCTTTATCATCCTGTAACATATTGGCCCATAACGTAAGAACGTAAATTATAACAGATTATTATTTATAACTGTGAAATAGCAGAAATTATAAAATAATTTCACGGTGATGCAGTTCTATCGTTATTGTTAAATAGCTATTATTTAAAAAAAGACTGTTTAACCGGTAGAGTACCATTTCGATGTCAGCAGGTACGAACCCCGGCATCTACCAACGAATTTTTCGGAATTCGTGTACATTTACTAATCTACATTGGTAACACTATCGGCTGACGGTGAAGGAAAACATCGTGAGGACCTGAGATATGTTCTTGTACTACTACTGTATGTGGGAAAACATAGAACTGTGGATTTCTTAGAGGTAGAAATTGCCAATACGTTGGTGGGTTGGCGTGATGCTTATACTCATGCCTTCCTCCGGGAAGAGATCTATGGCCCTAGAGTATCTTACTGGCTAATGATGATGATGGCTATTATTCCTATGCCTAGCCATGATAGATAAAATGTAAAGTCTGCGATAGTGTAGAATTAACTTCCATTGTATTCGCGTACGCATGCAGATTATAGAAATGGTAATTAACTTTCCATTTCATTCTGCGTGCGCTCCTCGACGCTTCGCTATCTAAAGCCATTATATTTACTCATTTGTTTGTATGATTTTTATGATCATATCTGTTTATTGGTATGTTTGAAAGAAAAGGATGACAGGAATTTCATGAATTAAATATAAGTCCTGCTTCGATAAATTACAATGTAATACCACCGGTTAGAAAAGATGCATTTCTGTAAATGTTTCCTGGATCAAAATAGGTCGAAAAACAAATAGATCTGTAGGTGGTAGAGCCAGCCTAAAGCTATTACTGGTTTCAGCATGAATGGATCGGCCCGCTCAGGATAGTACCACCCGACTTATAGAAAATCGAATTGAAATAACAATGCTTGCCTTGTTGCGTTTCGTTCAGTCAGTGAGACCGCCGGATGCCCACATCTCTCCCCTCTCTCCTCCCCTTCCTCCCTCTTCACGCTTCCCTCTAGCCCTCGAAAATAGGTTGGCGGCGTACTAGCAACTCCCCTGGTGTTGCTAGTGGCTGTGGACGGCGGTGATCACTTAACACTAGGTGACCCGCATGTTCGTTTGCCTCCTATGACTTAAAAAAAATGTCGAGGTAAGGACTGCTGACAGAAATGAAAATTACTTAAATACAAAACAATACACTCAGAGAAATGCATAAGCTCAGCCTACGCCTCTCACACTGTACATACCTATATTATGTTTAACGCTTAACACGTAACAATTTTTTCCCAAACATTCCATAAGAAGTCTTACTTCAAAATAGATCTCTTCCGTTATCACTCTTGTCTGATATGCAAGTATTCCTTCGAACACTGCGTGGTTAATAAACATCGCGGAACAAATAAGCAATATCGGTGCCCTCGACGGTTCTCACTTCCTGCCGACCCACATCTATTGTCGCCGTCGCACGTCGGTTTCGACTAACGGTTTCGATTCGATAACACCGCTGTTCGATTCGTGTACTCCGAATGAAGTGCAGTTTTGTTCGACAGTTAGGGCTCGTGTACATTGACACGTGTTCCTTTTGGACAAATTTGTCGATTAAACCAATGCAGTAACGATGTATCAAAGAGTGACACTAGAAATTAGACTGAGCTATATAACACACCAGTGTGTACTTGATTTTTAACTTAAGGTGCGGACTAGTACATAAATATTATATCGCCGAGCTGTGGCTTCATTACGAAGTTTTTAATCTCTTACGAGTTCAAATTCGCTGTAATCTCGTAGATGTATCCTATAAGATTCTTCGGACAATACGATTGAGATTACTATTGCGAAAGTGCTTTTTTTTAATGTTGATCCAAAAAAAGCATTCATTTATGTATATCTAAATCATAGACACATAAGAGCAAACAAATACATAATTATAGGGTAGCAGAATGTCTTGGGTTCAAAGTCTGAGGGCGGTAGGAAGACAACGAAAAAAGAACTAGCCGGTACAATACCAACATTTTTTTTTACATAAAAGATACTCCATCCGACAAATTTGCTACGAGCCTTCAACTCCATAAAGGGCTATCCATAAATCACGTGATAAGATGATGGAGTTAGGTATCATCAAATTGTAACATCGTGTGACAAAAAGGAGATCGAATTATGAGCTTGGTGACGTCACATGTATGCAGTATTAACACTCTGAACTTTAAAGAAATTCTATAAAATATAACCGCCTCTAACAGTAACATCTATATAAGGTAAATATTTGTTTCTATCAATGATGTCACTGTCTTTGATGTATACCGAACGTTACATTATCTCTAATTTTACCTTTGTATTATTTCTAAATCAGTATTAAATATTTTCATTTTGTATTGGTTCCTTATTATATATTAGCTTGTTTTAATTTATATTCAATCTTCTTTTTGTAATTCTTTAAATATAAATTTCCTTCCTTATTGCGCATACTGTAACAGCTTGCAAAAGCCGATGTGCCAATAGATCGTTCGTAGTATTAATTCATGTATGGCGTATTGGTCAGTAGAGTTATTTATAAATAAATAAATCTTAGACTATAAAAATATAACAATACACCAAGGAAGACCAGATATATGATCGTGTCTTTAAAGTCTTAGGAAAACTTGCATGTCAACAAAAAAATTACATTACATATTTTAGACATGATCGAAAACTACATACGAGTTGCCGCACCTAGCTAAAAATAAATTAAACTGAAATTTAGAAGGCATTTCAGCTGCTGTAAGCTTGTCTTGAATAGATCTAGATTCAGATTGCTAACCAATTTATTTGTACCGTTACCTACTCTAATTAAGTAAGAATTTGCCTGTGTATCGCTTTATCAACTTTCTTATACAAAAGTCGGATTTCAGAAATTATGAAATACACCTTGCGTAATTTATGTACAAACCCTAGCAAACTAAATTGAAATAATTGTAAATTACTAATTCTATATTATAATTTGAGATTTTTTAGTAACGTCTACTATAAAATTCTAAAACCCGTTTTGAAAACAGCGTTACTGTGGAACCAGTCTGTGTTCTAACCTTAGCGTGTTACCGTTTTCTCCTACACAAATGAGATTGCAATTTAACATAGGGCTCGATGGTTAAAATTTAAACTGAAATAGTATTGGTGTTATTACAAAAAAGTTAAATACGTATTGAATAATTGCTTTAAAAAGATTACGTTTTAAATGCACCGCGCTCGCTGAATGTTCGCCATCTTGCTCTTTTGTCTCGCTTTGGTTTGGTTAAGTTAGACTTGCGAAAAAAGCGGGCGCGCGTTGTGCATTTAGTACGAAACCGTATTAAAACAAGTATTTAATACGTATTTAACTTTTTGTAATAACACTGTATGTGTTTATTGATGCACTGCTTGAAAATTTATTTACATGGTCATATAATATTAATCATCTTTAACGAAATAAAATTCGCTTACGTATTCAAAGACTTTGTAATTAAATGCGGTAGGTACAGTCTGACAGCAACCGCTGTACCGCGCCTTAGGTATTCGCAGGGAGGTGGGGAGTGGGAAGGAAAGAGCATGAACCCACATGACATTTGTAGTGTCAGACAGATCTTACGATATCAAAGCACAATTTTTTTAGGCTACATATTTACGAGTACAATAATATCCAATTCGTGTTTGTGTCCAATATGATTTTTAAGATAAGTGCAAATAAAGAACCAATATTAATTAAAAATAATCTTTAATTATTGGGAAAATAAAATTGTAACACATAACGCACGACCCATTTTTTGATATTTTATCTCACAAAACACAATCTAAAAGTATTCAGAAGTGATAGTTGAATAATTATAATGTGTCCATGTTATACAAAAATTTCACTTATGTCGTGCGTCTTTACGATACACCTTGTTTATTTTTCAAACCTAAATAGTTCTACGCCCGGCGGAGCAGATTACCACTGATCAATTATTTCTTTCTTCTTATAAACTGCGTATTTAATAACAATAGGTAAGTAAGTAGGTATTTTGTATACCTACATGTTGCCAAGGGTACAGAAAAGCTTTCATCTAGAAAAAAATACTATTCCCGAGGTTAAATTTAATCTATATTAGTGCGAGCGAAACCGCGGGCAATTTCTAGTAAAATATCATAATGAAGAATCATAGTTATTCGTGAAAAATTGGTATCTATTCGCATTGTTGTCAGTTTTCGCTTGTCCATTGTCTATAGTGTGGGAATGGATACAGATGAATTCCTAAAGAATTACTACTACGAGTGGTTTCCACTTCGTGTAATGTCTAGTTATTTGGACAAATAGTTATAATAGTTTCCTAGTTTCCAATATCTCTGACATATAACTTCAATATGCTAGAAAAATATCGTATAACAATGAACAAATTATCTTTAAAAATACATTTATATGAACTGATAGCGGTCATTACAGGTATATACGGTGAAAGCTCCGACATCATGTCTTTTTATAACTTTTTTAAGACCCAACAAGGTACATACATATATAATGTATATATGCGTACATTAGGATTGTACCTAGCAGGGGTGTTTCCCGGTTTGTAGAATTGATTAAAAAATGTTCCGTAAAATTGAGATCTTGATATTAACTCGAGAGATATCTTAGTCAGCTTTCTCACCTAATTTTATGGAAATAACGTAAGAAATGTTTTCTTAATTCTTTACAATCTTATAACTTGTTGACAAACGGATCTATATTAATCAGTAATACATAATTTTCTGGACGCTATACCATAGACGCTGGTCCAGCGGGAGTGGATGGGACGAAAGTGGAGCTCCCTGACGTTCTGGATGGTGCAGGTCACTCACCGGGCACGGTTGCTTCGTGACCAGATCACACGCAGGGAGCTTACCGCCGCATGCTCTGAGTGTGGTGCTGATGAGGACACTGCGCAGCACACTTCTATGCGAGTGTGCGGCCGCGTTATGTATAGGGAATTTAACGCTGCCGTGCGTGGTTTTGGCCACGCTCAGCAGCGAACACGCTGGGCGAGCTATTGCCTCCTTCTGCGAGGAGGTCATCTCGCAAAAGGAAGCATCAGAGAGAGCACATAAGGTAGACCCTCTAAGTGGTCCTCTCCGCCAAAGGAAAACCGACGGGAGGAACCGAGAACCGCCACCGTAGCCGGATCTTAGAGACTGCGCCGGGGGGCTCACCTCCTTATTGAACAGATTCGACGGATAAGGGGAGGCAGCTCGTGTGTACCCAGTGTGCCTCTCTATAGGTAGGGGTTCGGCGGCCACCTACCCGGGTATCGAAGGGTTATAGCATAGACCGATCCCTTGCCGCCCCAAACAATTACGGTCTGTGGGTACACCGTCGGGTTTTAGTCCGTGTGAGTCGGACATAACCCACCATCTCCCCCGGGAGGGTGGCGTACCCATAAGGGATTTCCCCACGTTAAAAAAAGAACCGGTGAAACAAAGGCAATACATACATAAATACCATTTTGTATATTACCAACTTGATGATTTTTAGGTTAAAAGAAAACAGTTTAGTCTCAGATTGGATAGAATTGTGTAAAAAGATAACGCGGATGTTGCATTTAATACAAATGTACCAAAAAAATTACTTGCAGACCATAATACACGTACAATTCGCACAATCTTGGTTATATAAATACTCCTAATGCGCCTAACACACGGGTTTCAGCCGAGGCTTGCGACAAATTCCCTACTAATGAGGCAGTTGACAAACCAACAATTAACTATTAGCATAGAATGGTGACAGCTCAACGAGACTACGAGTTATGAAATGGCTTTAGTACGGTTATAATATATTCCCATACATCACACTCGGGACTTACGACAATGGATGAGGATGCTTCATAGTCAGGGTTGCCACATTATGTTCAAATTAATAAGGAATATTAGCTGATTGAAAGGAAGCCATCACAAGGGTGTAGATGGTAGAGCCACGTTAAAGCTATTACTGGTTTCTAAATGAATGGTTCGGCTCGCCCCCGGTATTACCACCCGACCTACAGAAAACATACGTGAAGTAACAGTGTTTGTATTGTTGCATTTCATTCGGTCAATGAGAGCGCTATACGCCTACCTCCCTTTCCCCCTCCTCTTCCCTTTGCCTTCGCCTTTCCTCCATACACAGACTTGCAAATCACGACACCCCTGGTGTTGCTAGTGCCTATGGACGGTGGTGATCACTTAACATCAGGTGACTTATCTATTCGTTTGCCTCCTTTGATATAAAAAAAAATTATTGGCAGAAATATCCCTTTCGTAGTTAATTTAGTAGAAAAAATTGGAAATGCATCCTAAACACTTGCGTTTTCGCATTTATCGAAGAAACTTTAACTGAAGTTATCTATTTGTTGTTTATTAAGATTTCTTTTGATATTATTATTTAAGCGACTAACGTAACAACTGGTATATGTAATAGTGAAAGTTTTGTAAAAATCGGTTCAACCGTTTTGGAAAATCCGAATACACAACAAACATTCCTATTTATATGTAGATACCTATATATAGATTTTAATTAGATATGTAATGTAAATAATTATACTTGTAATGGTTTTAATAATCATACAGCTTTTTAATAGATCACGATTAATAGCTATTCATAATAAGATACGGTAATCACATTATTGAATTATTGGTCATTAACATTAATTGCCAATTACATAAAAGTCAGCAAACCATATAAAAGTAATTAAACATTAGTGTGAGAAAATTATACCGTATTCAAGTACCGATAATTCACTGTCCATTTTACCGTTTTTCAAATTTCAATAGATGGCGTTTTTATCAGTATTTGATAATTAGCGCTCGCATAAGTACATGTGGGCGGGAGAACGCGGAAATGACGTAACTTTTAGGTGTTTTTTTTTGGTTGTTAGAACCATGCTGATGCCATAACTGGTTTCAGCAGTTCTGTTATTGAACACTGGAGAAATAATATCTACATAGATTTTTTAGCGATGAATCCGTAGTAGACTAGTTAGTAGAATATCTGGTTTTAGCATTAATGGGTCGGCTCGTCCGAGGTAGTGCCACTTTCTCACAGGGAAACCGACGTGAAGTAACTGTGCTTGCATTGTTGCGTTTCGTTCGGTCAACGAGAACGCCGAAAGCCCAACTCCCTCCCTCTCTTCCTCTTTCCCCTGCCTTCTTCCCCACTAACACAGACTGTCAAAGCACTTGCGACTCTTCTGGTGTTGCAAGTGTCTATGGACGGTGGTGATCACTTAACATCAGGTGACTCACTGGTTCGTTTGCCTCCTATGATATAAAAAAAAACTTGCATTTTGGACTAAATCACATTTTACCATATTCTTGTATAAAAAAATACCGCTTCAAATGGTCTGGGTCTAGTTTTCATACGATTAAATTTTTCATCGATACGATCTTGGTGTTTTGCCTAGTTTTAGCAATACTAGAAATTGTTGTAACTGGTGTTAAAATATACTTTTTTTTAATGAAATAGATACTATTTTGATTATGTGTCACAGATACTGTTTGGAATTGCTTGCTATAGATATAAATACATACGAATTTTCAACATTCTATCTCTGTAAATACAATATCAGTTACAGATTTTTGAAATAGTTTTTTGACTCCGGTGTAAAATTGGGTTTTTCATTACGACAGTTCCGTCGATATTCAGGTATATCCCAAATTAATAAAGCGGGCATGTATATATTTGTTATGTATGTATTTATAACGCAATATAATAAACATTAACTTCGATGTGGCAACCCTATTCACAGGCGTCCGTTATTACCACAGACTAAGGATTGGACGTCAGTTGTTAAAGGCGTTTGTAAAATATGAGTAATCAATAAATGGTATAAAACATGTAGTGGATTTTATATTTTATTCATAATCTTGTGTTATTTGACTATATATTGTGTAAATTTGGTGGTGTTTTACGTAATATAGTTAGTTTATTATGCATAAGTGAAGTGAATGGAAAATAATAACACGGAGCATGAAATCCTGAGATGCCACAAAAACTCCCTGGAAGGTTCTAGCAAGGGATCCACCATCTTGTTAGAATATGGTTTCACACGATGTTAATATTGGAATGATCACACGAAGTTTGTGATATTATTGACTACGTGAGAATGGCAGTAATAATCGGAAAGATTGATTGCCAAAAATAAAGTTAAAAAAAAAAAACATAGTTCTTGTTCGCGTCTGTTTGTGTGTTCTCTTATTTCTAAGATTACCGTGGCCGGGTTGCACTGTCTTAGTTTCACGAATTTAACCTAACCGAAGCAAGACGGAAAATTAAGAAAAATGAATCGGTTAGGTTAGACTTGCGAAACAGAGACAGCGCGAACCAGCCGCGGCAACGTTCGGCGAGCACAGTGCGTTTTGTGTATTATTTATTTTTATTTTTTCGAACTGACTACGCTATTGACCTAACAAGGTCTTAACAGCTTCACCGAACTACTAAGGCGAGCGCTTAAGGCACTCAGCCGATTTTATTTTTGGCAACTAGCTCAAGGGTGCACGGCACACCTCGGCTTGGCTGTTACATGTTACGTGCAAATAGCGTCCTATCTTAGCTAATCTAGCTAACTATTTATATATGTATGAGTTGTTGAGACGTATATGTGTACCAAGCATACACGCCTCAACAACTCCTCCATGTATTTATTATCGGAAAATTAGTTTTTTCAGTTCGATAAGAGAAAAAATACTTTCCACTTTCATGTGTAAGCGTGTGGGCGTGCACGTGTGGAGGTGATAGTATAGTGTTGTAGCAGTGATGCAAGTTTTTGTGTTAAACTGTATCGCGCTAGCAGCGTACTCAAGGGCTCCCCGTCGAGGGATCGGACCTAGGCTTGAGTCGCTGCCGAGGGGGGCTTAATCTGGTGAGCGGAAGCAAAATTAACCCCACAGACCACGGCGGCGTGGTCTGTGGTTTCGCGGGCGTGGGCGTGAACACGCTCTGTTTCGAGAGACGGGCTGGTACTGATCGTTCGCGTTTTGTGTATTAGTAACTTGATGTTTTTTAAGTTAAAACAAAACGATTTCGTCTCGGTTTGGTTATGTTAGCAATGCGAAAAAAGATAATGCGGGCCGGCCGCGGTAGCGGCCAGCGAGCGCGGTGGTCTTAATACGTAAGTACCGATATGAGTATTTCTTTCAGAAGATTTAAATAGAAACAACAGTTAAAGTACCAAATATCGGCTAAGACTTTTATTGAGGGCAGTTTTCCATATTCGATTCAATTAATTGTATATACGTACATATACAAGTATGCGTATGTGTTAATTCGTCTGTTAATATTCGTTACGTCTAATCAAGAAGGATAATAAAGAAGCTCCCTCAAAGAACCTATATACTCTGTGGGTTTGCAGGTGCGAAGTATGTTGCGAAGTGGGTATCATGTATGTTGGAAAAAAGCTTATTGATTCGCGTCACCAATGACCTCGACATGCTGCTGACGTATTGCGCTTACGTCTAACTATCGAATCGTAATGTAGCGGCATGTGTACATGTAATATTAATATTCTTTTATTAGGTTGTGTTATATTTGTATTCCCAATAATCGTATAGATTCGTTTTGGATTATCCACTAACTACCCCATCCCTATTGTAAGCTGTTTTTTCTTAATAGTATAGTATTAAATTAAGTACTAGGAAACCATAAAATTAAGAGTAAAATTTTAGAATCAGTTAAGAAATGAATAAAATGAAACAAAAATTTCGTCGGCTTCATTTTTTTTTCTTTATTGATCCTGTTTATAAAAGAACATCAACGTAAGATACATTATATATAACATATTTTTTTTGTTACAGGTATGCATAATCTAATCCAGATGTAAGGTGAAACGACCGAACACTTCCACGATTTAAGGTTTCGTTTAATATGCATGCATTCTTTAACCCGAATAACCGTTGCGCATATCTCCTCACCGTGTGCGTGTAATCACTGATAATGCTTCTTTATTTTATTACTAAGGGTTCTGTAGAATTTAATTCAATATCGCTAGGAGATCGTTCAACAGATCGTCACGAATATTTTTATGTGTAGACATTTAAAATGCAAAGTTTATCTTCAATATCCATTTTACAATATCTCAACAATTAATCAAAACAAATAATTTAAAAAAATGATAGAAGAAAAAGGCCTTTAGAGGTACAAACATAACTAGTATTTATATAATTAAAACTCGCTTATACCCGAGACTTTCTCTGCGTTCTTTGCTATTTTAAGAATATATTTTACCTTCAGAGTAAAAAATATAAAAAGATACAATGTTAACCGTTAATTTTCTTCTCTTCTGGGTAGGCGCATTACACCGCTCACCCCACGGCTAAAAAACATATCGACGAACAAGTACTGTTTATAAAAATAATAGTTTATTAAATTCTTAATACCTTTAATTTAAATGAAACTATCGCGATGACTTAAAACAATAGTAGCTTAAAAAGTTAAATAAAAACGTGACTAAAAAATCAATAATGTTTTTTATACGGTACCCTAAAACGTTTTCCACGATTGGGAAATCAGGAAATCATAGATTAACTGTAGTTATCATTATCTGAAGCGAACACTTAGAGTGTTTCCTTTAATTTTATTTAAGTTTATGCAAATTAAATTTACATAATCCGCGGTTTTACCTGAACCGTTTTAAAAGTTTTACATCTTAATCGTTATGAACTCCTGGTACTTAATTTAGATTAATTCAAAGGTTGTTAATATAATTAATTACATATCATTATTATATTGCCACGTCTGTCTGTCTATCTGTGTCCTTTCTCGATAAACTCAAAAACTACTGAACGCATTTCGATGCAGTTTTCACCAGTACATACAGTGATTCATGAGAATGGTTTCGGTATAATATAGGACTTGTCAACGTTTATTATTATTATTAGGAAAGGATAACGTCCGCCGGGCCCGCTAGTAAGAAAAAGGGTTGTTTTTACATCATATAGGAGGCAAACGGACAGGCGGCTCATCTGATGTTGAGTGATCACCGCTGTCCGTAGATACCAGCAACACCAGGGGACTTGCAAGTGCGTTGCCAGCCTGTATTTAGAGGAATGGGGGAAGGGAGAAGGAAAGGAAGGGAAAGGATAATGGTGGGGTAGGGGGAGGTGGGCCTCCGGCGCTCTCACTGACCGAACGAAATGCAATAATGCAACCACTTACTTCACGTCGGTTTTCTGTAAGAGGTTGGTACTACCCCGGACGAGCCGACCCATTCATGCTAAAACCAGTTTATAGCTTCAACGTGGCTCTATCACCTGCATCTGACGCTACTGACTCAGCAAGGTCTTAACAGCTTCACCAGACTACCTGATAGTAAGAAATAGATTCTACTAACTAGTCTACTACGGACTCATCGCTAAGAAATCTATGTAGATAATGTCTACATTGTTTAAAAAACAGACTGGTTTATTGTGCAACACGTTTTAAAAAACTACTTTAAAACACAAGTTTCACGCACTAGAGATTTTGTTTTAATGTTATGAGATATTATTTATTAGTATTACATATAATTGCAGACAATGTTGTTCGCCTACGTAACGTTATACAAAATATACACTATTACATTTTCAACTTTGCGTGTTACTAATAAAGCTTAGAATACGAATCACGTACATAGAACTTATGTTTACGTAGTAATTTCAATCTTATGGTAGCGAGTTAGATACTATAATACAAAAACAGATGACATGACCTGCATATGGTGTGCTTATTGGGAACACTAATATGATTTATATATAACCATGTAACTTATGAGTTCTTGGTACATTTGTATTGTAATATGTTATTTTTCACCTTTTTATTTTATTATTATTATTTTAATATTTTTCGTGAAATGATCAAAATAAAAAAAAAAAAAACAATTTTATTATTTATTTCTTTAGCGATAAAAAATTGCATCCAGAAACGAACAAAGTTGTACAACTTACTGTCTCCGTCAATATTTTTGTCCGCTTTTTTAACATTCCGATCTCAATATGGCGGATCGTGTTTTTGGATATCTAACCAATCTTTATATTATGATTTAACATTACATAATATAAATATACCCTGAGATTTAAATACAAAACACTGTATAACTAGATGAGTCATAAATAATTGTCTTCACCAAAATTGGTCAAATAAAAAGCCAAGCTTTTTGTAAAATACATTTGAGCCCCTTTTCCAAAATCGTTTCCACAAAAAAATTAGCCAATTAGGTGCACCCGTTCCGAAGTGACGCGCTTACATAGATAAAGCAATTGATTTTTAATCATATACATTTAATAGTGAACTGTCTGTTTTTTTTGTTTAATATTTTAGGTAATTGAGGTCACAGAGACGTAACAGTCGCAACCAAAACCGTCGCGCTCTGTTTCCAGTGACTTTGAAGAACGATCAGTGTCACTGCCTTGGTCCTTGTGTATTTACCGTAATCATATAGTAATTATACACATTGCAAAAATATATGGCATAAACATAATGTATATTCAGAAAGTGTAGATACGAACTCTGATCAAATATACGCACTTCTTGCCATTATATAGTTGCTTATGCAATTTTCTAAAAAAATTAGTGGATAAATCTCACACTTCATGTGTCGTAAGGGTGCCAGTTTTAAAAGAAATATAAGACACTAGTCTTTGCTCGCGAATTCGTCCGCGTGAAATAGTTACTTTTGGGTAACGCTAACACGCAGCGGAAGCTCCGAAGAGGAAAAAGGCCTCGATTTTAAACCATTCTTCATCGGTGCTCCGATCCTGTTGGTCTTAGCGGGATGATATATAGCCTATAACCATTCTCGGTGAATGAGCTATATAACACTGAAAGAATTTTTCATATCGGACCAGTAGTTCCTGAGATTACCCCCTACAACGTCACAGACTCACAAAATAAACCTCTCTTTATAATATTATTAAAAAACATATCCATTAAACGAGAGATAATTTATTATTTTCCTAAACACTTATTCGCTCTGTTTTAGGCTTGACGGAAAGTTTTCTTGACATTTTTTTTCCATTCTTAATCATAATAACACAATCTAAACGTTAGGGGTGACGTAAATATTTTATTGTACTTTTCTATTAGTATATGATATAGTATAACAAT
Organism: Antheraea mylitta; assembly: GCA_014332785.1. Lineage (NCBI taxonomy): Eukaryota > Metazoa > Arthropoda > Insecta > Lepidoptera > Saturniidae > Antheraea > Antheraea mylitta. The sequence continues at coordinate 391,158 of JACEII010000077.1, read as the reverse complement.
TACATGAATGTTCTTTGGTGTAGTGTAGTATGATATGCAAAGAAGAGCTTAAGTATAATACATTGTTAAATACCTAGTTGCCGTTTAATGCAACGTTACCTTTATGACATGAGAAATCAAGAATTATTAATTACTAACCTCTGCCCGCGACTTCGTTCGCGTGGAATAGTTACTTTGAGCTAACGCTAACTCGTAGTCCGTAGTCCGGTGAAGCTATTAAGGCTTTGCTGGGTCTATAGCGTAGTCAGTTTTTTCATTGGTGCTACACTCCTATTGGTCTTATATTGGATATATAGCCTATAACCATTCTTGATAAAACAGCTATATGACATTGAAATAATTTTTCAAATCGGAGCAAGTAGTTCCTGAGATTACCCCCTACAACGTCACAACGTCATAACGTCACAAACTCACAAACTTGACCTCTTTATAATATTAGTATAGATAATATCGGTGGCATTTTACGGAATACAGTTCGATTATTGTGCGTAAGTGAAGTGGATGGAATATATACCTCGAGGTACCACGGAGCATGAATTGTGTGATACCAAAAAAGCTCCCTGGACCACCATCTTATTAGAACATTGGAATTATCTCAAGACACTAGTAATATTATTATTTACTCGACAATGGCCATAGTGATATGGGTGATTGGCTACAAGAAATAAATAAGAATAAAATAAATAAATAAGAAATAAAATAAAACACCATTGCTGCGTTGATTTTGTTTGACTGATTGTATTATGAAGACTATTCTAAAGTGCTGTTTTAGTCTAATTTCTTTATATCTATAACTAAATACATAACGTACGATGGGCTTTGAAGTCATAATTCGTACGGTCACCTTGATCTTGGTACGAACAAAATTTTTCGTAATATTACCAATATTAGGGCTGTGACGCCTTGGTACCGTCACCCGGCCAGTGTGTCACCCTTTCCTTATAACATCAGGCCTTTCTAGTGTAATGTAAAGTTGTATTTATGGAGACTCGCATGACATCGGCGATCAACAGCAAATTATAATCGTGATGACTTGACATTACGCTCATGTAACACGTCAAAGGAGTGAGTACAGAATCGTATGAAATTGCGATCAGCTCTCTCTCCGTTTCTTTTACCAATTCCAAATGACTCTTTTGCGAAAACAACAAGTTTAGAAATAAAAACCGGTAAATTCCTAAATCTTTCGGACGTTGCAGCTATCTTTGAGTGTCTTGGGCTTAAGATAAGAGCCAGTGCTATCACTTTACCGCGCATCCATAAATACACCTACACAAAAGAATAGAAAAATTGAGCTCAAAAACACGTGCCCTGATAATTGTTCCAGAAAATTCTTCACGCAACAAAAACCACATTATTTAGTACACGAGCTGATACTGAGAAAAACCACGGTCCAGACAACAGATCGTAGATTGTGTTCGGCCGGGCGTCGAACCCCGAGTCCGCTACATCTCCATCGAGATAACAACGACAATTGAATCAAACGGCTACACGGAGATTTTTATCTCGGATATATAGAGTGAAACTGGATTTGGCAGCCGTTATGTGCGTACCGAGAGTTATCTATTTGTGGTATTTTGAAGTTTTGTAATACTTTAATATCTACTTTTACATATCATAATCAATCATCAAAAGTACGTTCTTCATGAAAATTAGGCCGGATTTGTCAGAGTTTTTTAAATGGCTATAAGTTACCTTTCTCGCTAAGTTTTCCTGCGCCGCTAAAATAAAAATATTGTACTTATTATAACTGATGGAAAACATAAATGTGTGATATATATTCGTTTTATTAGAATTTAATAATTTTCGAATAAATTTTCATATAGATTATCACTGTTATAAAGCCTGTTGATAACATCTTCAGTAATAAAAATTGGATTAATAGTTTAAAATAAACAAAACTTGGTGTACCTGACACAAATATCCCACACTATTATTACTAAAAATAAGATGCGTTTGAATAAATCGGTTTTACTTAAGCGTACTCAGTACTCTGTATCAAAATTGGCATTTCTTAAGCCACATCCAGTAACACTAATGTCTGTACACCAACAATCTGTTAAGTAAGGTGCATCGAGCATCGACCAACTATGATTATAGAAATATATTGTAGTTATCCAATGGCCTGACTGGTAGCATGTCGCAAGATGCGTCGACTCTATCGCGGACTGGTTAACTGCATGATTGATTAACGAAAAATCACTTTAGGTTGCTAAACTAAACAGCTTTCTGTTATTAAGTACTCGTGGTTGATTGATTATCACCTTCAAATATCATTACATCTAACGGGATGTCTTGTCCTGTGTCGAATTACGAAAATTATTTGTATGCTTCCAATAAATCTATACATGTAAATGGTATTGAAGTGTCTGTTCTTCGTTCAGGCTATTAAATAAATATTCATTTCGTTCTATAATAATGTGCTTACATACATTCCACAATTCACTTTTATTTATTTGCATTAGTTTTAATATATTATTGTTTTAATATAAATAGTAACAAAATAGTACAGACTTCCAATAAACTATTTATTTGATTCTTTTTTTTAAATTTCACTAAGAAAACATTAGTATCTAAAATACAAATTTTTTATCGCGTCTTCGCTCACATGGATGTAGATTTCTTCAGTACATTCAAGATAAAAGTAGCCATTATCCTTCTACAGGTCTCTGGAATAACTTCATGCTAAATGTATATGAATGACAAACAAACAAACATATAGAGAGTATTTTCAGCATTAATGTTTAGTGCATGGATAAGCGGAATCTTAAACATTTAGTTAACATTGAATTCCTTAGTAAGCTAGTTTATGTTTTCCTTAGTAAGCGAGTTTGTTTGTTTGTTTATTGAATTCGCAAACAAAACAAAAAAAAATCTCGCAAACTAAAAAAAGGAAAACAAGTAATTAAAAAAAAGTAAGTTGTGAAAACATTAAATAGTGAAAACGTGTACCAGGCTTACATAAAATTAAACGAGCAGATAAACGATACGGTGACATCCGGGTGTTTTCACCTGCAGGGAATTGCGGCAACTATTACATACGTATCAACGTGTGAACTGTGAACGCTCTAATGTTACTCTGGTTTCCTGGTACATTGCGTGCACTTTCCATGAAAACTTTCCGTGTGGTTTTTCGTAGCTCTGCTGTTGTGCGTTATACGTAATCTTAATAAAAAAAAAAAACATAACTTAGTCTGTAACTTTATTACAAAATGCTTTCATTAGGTACATTTACTGCACTGTTTTGTTACAATTCTTAAAAAAAAACTTAATAAAAATAACAAAAAATGAATTCTAAAAAGCAAACAAATTTATTTCATTACAAAATATTATTGACTAACTTCAAGAGTCTAATGTCGTTATAATTGAGTCGTTGTTACATTCTACTACTATCTCAAGATGAACTAAATCCAATTTTAGGACCTCCTAATATGTTACGTTATTTTTCAAAATCATCAAATTGTGTACAAGTATTATAAAGATCTTAAGAAATAACTAAAAACGACTGCAAAATTCTAACTTTGTTCTCGGTGTATAAAAACTGAATCTCCAACAAAAAATTAACATGTTATATGAATGGTTTAAATTGGATTTGAATTATAACAACTCTTTTATTGTTTAACATTTGAATAGTATAGAGAATCTCGGTAAGTCGAAAATATATATAAATGTAAAGAAACCTTTCTTCCATTCCTTTAAGCCCAAGCACATTCAATACCCAAAATCTAGTCTTCGATAAGACGAAATAATCAGTACCGGCTTTAATAAGATTTTCGACAATCCTTGGATTTTGTAGATAACTTAAAAAAAAAAATTACATTTGTAACAAGAATTTTTATTTATATTAACTCTGTAACTAAGAATTACATACCAATTCTAAATTTCTACAAGTCAGATATAGACTTACAAATCTTTCTTACTTAAAACCCTACATAAAGAAAACCTATAACTCGAATATTTCCGCGTCTACCTTGACCTTTGAGTTTTGAAAAATTTATCTATATACAAGTTTGTATCTACGATCACTAATGTGTTTACATAGAAACAGGCTTATAAAATTCCAACAACAGTATGACGTAAAAAAGTGTTGTGAAAAGAGCATTTATAGAATAATTTCTATCGTCTGTTTGTCGGCATACCAAAAAAGGAACCGGCTACGTATAACTGTATGCGCTTGCGCAATTCGCAGATGGATATAGTGTAGCACGATAATTCTTAAACTTATATTTTCCCATTGCTTTCTACCTCTGACGGCTTTATTGTAACGAATATGTTGTTAGATATGTTGTAAGATTTAATATTGACTAGCTTCTGACTTCTCTGGACAATTTTTTTTAATGGTAAGTATCCTAATCTTCTTTAAGTTGTAGGGTACCACTATGCAAAATATAATTTGATCGATTCAGAGGTATTCTTGAAGCTACTATTTTTCACACATAATAAATATGTGATGTGTTTTTGATTACCTCGAAATTTGTTTTGGTTACTACCTTAGATTGTCGATCTAACTTCATAACAGTCCGTGTATAAACCTGAACACTTACATTGTCCAAATTATAATAAAAGACTACAAAATTTTTATACACAACAACATCTTTTATATATATTATATGATTTTTCTGTCCGTGTGTATGTGACTAAATTGCTCCTAAACGTCTGCACAGACTTTGATGGAAATTTTCTGTGTGTTCAGGTGATCTAAGTTTAAGAATCCTTAGTTACAGTAATTCCAGATAATGTTGGATAATTTTCATTATCGTAAAAGCTATAAAAATTATATTGGGAAATCTCAGTAAAAAGAAACCCAATTAAGCATTCCTTGCCTAACAAAGTTATCGCAGCATGGAACAAACTCTCAGAAAACATTATGATGGCTCCAACTATAAACTTGTTTGATACCAGATTGGACAAGGAAGACATATCCAAGCTATTTGATAAGCACGCATCAGCTAATTAGATGCTAGTATGCGATCCCGTTAAGGAGTTAACATATATTCAAATTACATTAAATTACAATAATAGCTGTTATAAACCAACAAAGTCATCGTCGCTTATCTGAACACTATGTGTAGCGCTTTGCATCTTAACTCTGGCCTCTTCAACTTGTCAGACCCATTACTTTTTGATATACAGTCTAGAGGTCTTGAAGTCGTAAGATGGGGAAAATGACAACCTTGATACGATCGCTTCACGGAACCGTGAAGACATTTTGTATAAGGGCGACGATTAAATAAAGTCAAACAACTTTTTAGGGTATTTGAGATATATCTTTTCAGATTTAGGGTTTTTTTATGAAACCCACAAATATCAGTCTCATCATAACCTTACCGAAATATTACTCCGTGTCGCGTCACTCTGCTTACCGGTGCAGTAACCTTTTGCGATGATTGCTCCGTCTCTAAGGATCGTAGCGTGGTCTATA
>JACEII010000077.1:351411-385336 GCA_014332785.1 Antheraea mylitta | reverse complement strand
AAACGAATATTTTTCTATGTTATTCTTATGTAAAATAAAGAAGTGCGATGCGGATGTCCTTAATATTAATATTAAGCGCTCAAATTTTAACTGGGATCTCCTTACATGTAAATTGAACTTTTAACACTTTCGCTGCGTTACGGCAAGTATTTTGCCGTATTTGACAATCCGCCAGTGCGGCAGCTTGTTGTCCTTGTTTTGCGCGCGGTGCGGGGTCGATTTAACTATGTTCCTGTACGTGTAGAAAAAAGACAGTGATCTTTTCAATATTGTTGCTTTTAATGTAATAATATTGTGCAGTAATAATATACGGCAAAATAGTTACCGTAACGCACAGTATGGTAAGTATTTTTATACAGTGCGGTACGGCAACTATCTTGTACCCCGCCAACCCCGCGCCTCACTGCATGCGTCCGCGCGGCATCTCAATTTTCGTTAGTGCTGTGAGACGTACATAAAGCCCACGATAATTTTTGTGCAGAAACCTACGCACTTACCTAAGAATGAGACGTTCATGTAAGAAATGGAATTAAAATTGAAGGTGCAAAAGCAAGAAAGAAAGTTTTTCATTGTAGTAGAAGCTCGTATGTGACATCTAATTCTAAAAAAAAGCAAATTTGGCAATCACAAGGTACAAGTAATTGAAAGCGTTTCGATAAACAAAAGGGACGATAAGGCTTGTTGTTCAGGGTTAAATAGACACAAGGAGTCGAAAGCAGCAGGCGTAGTTATTAGTCGCAGTTACTAGTATCGCCAATTCTAAAATTATTTAAATATTTTATAATTATGTTGACTAATTAAGAAATTAAGTTATGTTGATTTACACACTGTTAAATTTTAATATTGTGTATATTAATAGAGAGTAGAATATCTTTAAAGTATCGATTGTCATTTTGAAAGTAAACCCCTTCCCTAGCATTTTTACACTTCTGTGCTATACGGCAAATCTATTGCCGTGAATGAAGGATTTTGAAAAATCCCTATATATATCGAAATATTGTCCAGAACCCCAGGCTACCGCAGCTTGGTATAGACGAGGATGTAGCCTATCGATTCATTAAAAAAAAACAATTGGTATGAGGAGTTTCCACGTTTGTATGGACTTTGGAAGTCAGGTGCCGGTACGGCAAAATAGTGGTCGTAACGCATAGCAGGAAGTATAGATACGGGCAGTATTTGTCTCGTAACGCACTAACAGAAAGTTTAGACTTTATGCTGCCGCAGCGAATGTGTTAAGCATGCTGGAGAGAAGAAAAAAAAATATTTTGTTTTCTTGAATCACCCTAATATATATATATATATATACTAGCTGTTACCCGCGGCTCCGCACGCGTTTTTTGAATGTATTAAATAAATTTAAAATTGTTATTACATGTGTAAATAAAAATAATACTCTTTCAAAAATATTTGTAAGTACGACACGCACATCATCTACAGTAACAGCTAACACGTACATTATATATGTGAATACTAATAGTGCATCGAATGGGATGGGATTTATCATAAGCCACATAGCTGGAACTTTAAACTACTATCTATGTATCACCCTCAGTGCTCACTTACACTATATAAGAAAATAATGAAAATATTAAGCTATACATTATCGAACAATATGTGTTCAATCTTTTATTATATAGATATAATATCGGGTATCGTCTGCTGAACTCGCTAGCTTAAAATAAAACAGCTAATTAATTAGTTATTTGCCCGTAAAATTCCCGTTCAAATATTACTTGTAGTCCGTTGAAGCTGTTAAGACCTTGCTAGGTCAATATCGTAGTCATTTCTAAGAAAACAAAACCGTTCATATAGGTCCAGCTGTTTCGGAGATTATCCGGAACAAATAAACAAACAGATATATCGACAGAATTAAAAAAAATGTTGATATTTGTAGCACCGCAGATATATGTATTCATCAAAAAGTATTTATTTGAATATTATATACACACGCTTTATTCTTATAATACGTAATATATCACACACCAAAAATTGAGAACAAAACTAACGTAGAATAAACTCTTTGAGGAGTTTTTGACGGGATTTCAGTCTGTTATGTAGGGGATTTTATATTTTATTCATAATTTTGTGTTATTTGACTCTATATTGTGTCAAATTGGCGGCGTTTTATGTAATATGGTTTGTTTATTATGCATAAGTGAAATAATTGAAAAATAATACCACGGAGCATGTATTCTGGGGTCTTACACATACATATATATATATATATATATACATATATGTATCTATACTAATATTATAAAGAGGTAAAGTTTCTGTCTTTATGACGTTGTGACGTTGTAGGGGGTAATCTCAGGAATTACTAGTCCGATTTGAAAAATTCTTTCAATATTATATAGCTCATTTATCGAGGATGGTTATTGACTATATATCATCACGCTAAGACCAATAGAAGCGGAGCAGCAATGAAGAATGTTTAAAAATCAGGGTTTTTCCTCGTGAGAGCTTCCGCTTCGTGTTAGCATTAGCCCAAAGTATTTATTCCACGCGAACGAAGTCGCGGGCAGAAGCTAGTATATATACACGAAATTACGCAAGAGATATCTAATAAAGTGTCGCATGGAGTCAAATAACACTTTGTTGCAGCATAAGACTGCCTTGTTAGTCCAAGCGTTACAGCTCTGATATTCCAACAAGAACTATTACGAACACGTAGACGGATTTAAACTGCAATATTAAAGTAATGTATACTAATATTATAAAGAGGCAAAGTTTGTGATTTTTAGAGTTTTTGACGTTGTAGGGGGTAATCTCAGGAACTACTGGTCCAATTTAAGAAAAAAACTATTTCAGATTTATATAGTTCATTTATCGAGGAAGGTTATAGGGTATAAATTATGACATTAAGACCAATAGGAGCGGAACACCAACGAAGAATATTTCAATTTGTTATTTTTCCTCTTGAGAGCTTCCTTGACGTTAGCCCAAAGTAACTATCCGACGCGCACGACTTCGCGTGCAAAGGCTAGTATATTATATTCTAAACTCATTTCCATCTCATGGACTCGCAATTTTTATTTCCGTTGATATAAACCCTGTCGCTCGTCATTGACCACTGGGGGTCGATATTACCCACTTTAGGAATCATAGTCGTAAACTCATTGATATATGCAGGTTGCAAAATTAACGTACCTAGTAATTAATTCAAAAGAAAATCTACGAAGCACATATTACTTACAAAATACTGTGCATTACCTCGAATATCACATGAAAAATGTTACTATAATATAATTACTAAATTTCCTCTGAAGGTTTAATTTCTTGATAACTGTGAAACGAATCAGTCCCACGTTACCTGTTCTAAAGATGTTTGTCTAAAGGACCCCGTGTATAAGGAATAACTTTCGTTGCGTGTGAATGAAGCGTTAAAAGTGGCAGCGCAATATAATCTACTTAATAAAATACTAAAACGATCTAAACATACAAGACAAAGTTGAAACCGGTATGTTTAGAAAGATGAAATCTTCCACAAGGTTCCCTTATGTAATCCTGGTTGGGACTAAGACGAAACTATTGGGGATTCATCCCTGAAAATAGCTTAATTTCCAGAAATCACATTTGTCACTAAACTAGGACCAAAATATGACTCAGTTGATAGTGTATTCAAATCATTTCGAGTCGAAGCTATCGACAAACACCATACTAGGCCCAACTTGGTAGCGGCTCAAGCCTAGGTCCGTTCCCTCGGTGTGGAGCCTTTGAGTACGCGCGATACAGTTACACAAAATCGTACATCACTGCGACAACATTATACATGTTACCTCCACACACGTGCACGCATATACGCTTACACATAAAAGTGGAAGGGTTTTTGCTTTTCCCTTCTCGAACTGAAATAGTTTAGAAAATTATACTATACGAAATACATATAAGAGTTGTTGAGGTAGGTTTGCTTAGTACACATATACGTTTCAATAACTCATATAATTATGAATATGTAGCTCAGATAGGTCGTGAATTGCATGAATCAGGCAACAGCCCAAGCCGAGGCGTGTCGCGCACCCTTGAACTAGTGGCCCAAATAAAATCGGCTGAGTGCCTTAAGTGTTCGCCTTAGTAGTCCGGTGAAGTTGTCAAGACCTTGCTAGGCCAATAGCGTAGTCAGTTTGAAAAATAAAAAATGGCTAAGGAAAACATCACGATGAGACAATATCAGAATAGTAACGCTTTTTCTAAGTGCACCTGTCTACCTACCAATCTAAAATTGAAAAGCCATCGAGCAACCATTGGTGTATCCCGGTTATTGTAATTAAGAGCCAGACTCCTTTAAATTTATCGTTTTTACCATATTAAACCGCATCGTCATTTAATATTCGAAGAGGCTGTGGTATAACTCTAAAACCTATAAAAATATAATCCTTCTAATATTTTTTTTTCTAACTGATTATCTATCTATATGTCTATCTTCTATTCTACTTTAGCAGTGATACGTTATCCAAACAAACAGAGAGACTGACAGACAGACATTTCTAAAAATGATTGGAATGTATTTTATTACATGCTTCTAGACGCCTGCAATATAAAAAACAAACTAAAAAGTACATACATTTACATTGTTATTGTATGTATAAAAGATAAATAATAGATGATACCTATTTATTTTCTTTTGGCTCGACATCCATCGTGATCTAGCTGGTCTACTAGACTCATTTGATTACAATTCCATAGCGAATCAATACTTAAGGTGCGGTGAAAGGCGAACGCAAAACTGTTCTATGCAGATACGTCAACTTTGGAGACTCAATGTGCGATTATTGGGCTTTTGACTGTGAAACGGAAACGGTTTTTATAATGACGTTATTTGAGTTTTTGGCGGGATTTCAGTCTGTCATGTAGTGGATTTTATATTTTATTCATAATCTTGTGCTTCTTGACTCTATATTGTGTAAAGTTGGTGGTGTTTTATGTAATATGGTTAGTTTATTGTGCATAAGTGAAGTGAATGGAAAATAATACCACGGAGCATGAAATTCTGAGGTGCTAGGTTCTAACAAGAGATCCACCATCTTGTTAGAATATTGATTGACACGACGCTTGATATTGTAATGATAATGTAATGCCAAAAATAAAGTAAAAAAAAAAATGTCGTTATTTAAAAGCTCGCTTTTACTTGAAATTAATGAAATAACCTACGTTATATTTAGGAATTAAGGCTGTTGGAAAATTACATTAAGGATTTGTATTTTTTAAATTATGAGTTTATCTCCTGCTAAAAACATACTGCACAATGCACTTTAAGAGATGTTTACTTCAATAACTATTATTTCCATTTTTTATTAACAATACTAAAGCTCATTAATACTTAAGTACTGCAGTAGTCCGGTGAAGCTGTTAAGACCTTGCTAGGTCAATAGCGTAGTCAGTTCGAGAAAAAAAACTTAAGTACTGAACAAAAACAAAAGTGTGAGTGTACTTATGTACACGTGTTAGAAGTTATACTTCTTTGGCTTAACAAGATAAAAATCTTTTCGAAAATTTTATCTTTCGCCTTATTCTACGTTTGTAGAAAAAACGACACTAACAATAGAAAAAAGGTATTTAATACATTGAAAGCTTTAAAACAAAGAAATACAAAGAAACAAAATGTTGACTATAGTTAACTTCAGAGTGTCGTTTATTCGTGACGGTGTGCACGCGCATCGTAAAAATTTACTCTCGTCATTTTTCCCTAACGCGCCAAAAGTAGTATAACTTCAAAAATCGGCTCACAAACAGAGAAAAAAAGTACTTAATATCTTATCTTCTCGTATCTATATGTAGATAAGCCTTATATATTACAAGCTGATGGACTATATGAAGAATATCTGTATATAAATATACAGTGAGAGAACAGTTAAATACATTTCACACCTCTGTTTCTCATCTGATTTTGTCTATTCTTTTTGATGTGAAACATCTATATGCGAGGATAAGCTTGATTTTTGGTCTGGCGATACAGACTGTGTGTGTGAGACGTGGCGACGCGATAAGATGCGCAAGCGACTGTGTGCAATCTCTCTTGCCGCACTAAGCTCGCATACCTATAGTGTATACAGTGTTGTTTACTACGTTACACATGTGTTTCATATCTGCCAGGCGTCCCGTGACGGCTCAATTTTTACACGTACCGATGTTACAAGTCATGATTCAAAATAGAATATACTAAAAATAACGGAAATTTAATAAAAAAAAGTTAATTACTTTCTAAATACATTAGGAGAAAATAAACGTAAAATTTTCTTTGCACATTACTGGTAACCTTTGCAGCCCTGGTAATTAGCAAGGTTACCGTTTCAAATCTCGGTACTGCATTTAAAAACACACTTGAACTTAATTGTATAATGGTGTAACTCTTGTACCTCTACATGTGTCTGAGCTCCTGGTACAATAATACATTCAAGGATACATATTATAATTCTAACTATTATATAAGTCTAATTTCTTTGAAAACTTTATATAAATAATTAATTCTACTGAGCTAATCTTCTAATAACTTTAAACGATAAAGTTTCGGGGACGATAAATCGATCTAGCTACAATACCTTTAAACGAGTAATTCTTGTATATTTTTATATTTGTACCTATATATTCCGGATCTCGGAAACGGCAACATCTATTTCCGTGAAACTTAGTATGTAGGTAGTTTTGGGGACGATAAATCGATCTAGCTACATTTCATTCGTAGAAAACTTTGTTAACTGAGTTTTTAGGCAATGAAAAAATATAGCTAGAGTATAAAGGTAAATTTTGCGGCGCTGTCAAAACAAAAATAGCTCAGATGGAAACCGGTTGCTTCGAAAATCCGTGTAACCACAGTTCGAATTCGAGTGTCAGCAGAAAAGATATTTTTTTTTTCGTAAAAAAATAAGTTATCCTTATAAGGCAAAGTAACAGTTTATTTTAATTTACAAATGTTTTTTTTAAAAAACCGAGATCGGTTTGGTCGCTCAGGTATTTTTAAAAAAAAAGACATACTTTTTGACATACCAGTGACATAGACTATAATTTTTTTTTTGTATGTTCGATCATTCCTACATGTGTTAATTAGGTTAAGAAGAACCTTTATTTATGAAGTTTTTGGCAGGATCTTGGAATGTCATGTAGTGGATGTTTAATATTTTATCCATAATTTGTGCACAAGCGAATTGGATGGCAAATAATACCACGGAGCATAGTTTCTTACTAGCCTCAAAAACTCCCTGGATAATTCTAACAAGACGGCCACCATCTTGTAAGTTCATTAAAATGATTGCAAGACACTTGTAATATCATTAACAAACTCGACAATGACAATGCTGTAATAATCTACTAGAAAATGGACCGCCAAAAAAAAAAAACAGTAATCTTTATTTACGACAAAAACTGTTCAGTCATTTCTATTATATTTATATGTCAAAATTCAAAACTGTACAGGAATCATGTTTTATAAATCATAGTATAATTAACCTAGATCTTATATATGTGAAAATAATTATCACTCCTTGAAAAGGTCATCGCCGACCTACGCCACGCTGATCAATAAACAAACACGACCAAATTTGGTGTTCATTTTCTCCATACATCCGCGTTACATAAACGGAATATTTAATATAACAGTATAACCGGTGTCGCAAACCCGCCTACGTACGCAGATTGCAACTATTGTTTTACTGATTGGTATCTTTTACATTGCATGTAAACTTAGACAGTTTCGTCGACATTCTTTTAATAACAAAGAGGTATTTTGTATATAAAAATAAATAAATATAATGTAGCACGTTGTTTGTCTTAAAATATACTTGATATAGTTTGTCAATTTTATCACCTGAATCGTAGTCCGGTGAAGCTGTTAAGACCTTGCTGGGTCAATAGCGTAGTCACTTTGAAAAAAAAAATCACCTGAATCATTGTAGCGAGCGAGATAAAATGTTGTAAAGTTTCAAGAGACAACTAAATAAGCAACTTTTATAGTAATTATAACGAAAATCAAGCAGACAAAGACGCGTGTAAAATTTAGTGATGAATAAAAAACATGTGTGCCATTTACTCGCGGTAGGAGTTAAGTATTCAAAAAAATATAAACGATACAGCACGCCGGTTGTGACTACTTTTCCCAAGACTTTAAATTACGCGGATGCAAACGCTCGAACAAACATACAGACATACAACGCTTGGACTAGAAGTAAGTAATAACATAACAGCAATAACATTATGCAGTAGGTAATGGAGACTACGAATATAAGAAACACTGTATAATGTATGCCATTCCATTCTCTCGCGCGGTAATTCCTATGGACGTGTATACGTCTGTCTCTTTTTAACGTCGCTTTTTCGGTTCATCAAGTTTCACATTACAACGGGATTAACAAAGTTTTAATTTAAAAAAACAATTATTACTTTCTAAGTCTGTTATCTAACTTTATCTAACAAAATCGGTTCAAGCGAGTCCGGTGAAGCTGTTAAGACCTTGCTGGGTCAATAGCGTAGTCATTTCGAAAAAAAAAAAAAAAAAATCGGTTCAAGCTATACAGACAAAGCATTAAATTTTATTGTACAAATTTGATTTTTCGTTATACATACCTTTTTAAGCAAGTAGCTGTTATTTCGACATTACAATCAAATATTTCGATTATATATATCTATACTAATATATAAAGCTGAAGAGTTTATTTGTTTGTTTGTTTGGTTGAACGCGATAATCTCAAGAACTACAGGTCCGATTTAAAAGTTTCTTTTAGTGTTAGATAGCTCATTTATCGAGGATGGCTATAGGCTACATATCATCACGTTAAAACCAAAAGGAGCTGAGCACTAATGAAGAATGTCTCAAAATCGGGCTATTTTGGAAGCTTCCGCTGCGTGTTAATGTCAGTATTATATGCGTTGCCATGATAACGCGATAACATTCTATCAAAAATATTTTCATGGTTTATTTTGTATTCCTATTAAAAAGTTTATTCTACGTTAGTTTTGTTTTCGATTTTTAATTATACGTGTTACGTTTATATCGCAAACATTTCTTAAGTTTATTTTGTGTTGTTATTCAGAAAGTTTAGTAGTAATAATATTCGTCCAATAAGACAGTCGAAGGAATTAATCCATACAGCCAATTCTGAAGTAGTCAATATAATTAGTTTTCTTCTATGTCCAAGTTAATCTAAAGGTATAAGTGCCGAATCCTCTACATAATATAACGTAATTTTTTATCTTCTTAATCTTCAAGACCATAGAATTAATGCTTGGTGGTTTTATTTTTCATACATTTCACTTATGCAAAATAAACGAACGATATTATATAATACACAACCAATTTCTACACGATATAGAATCATGTAACACAATATTATGAAAAAAATATAAAATCCACTACCTGACAGACTGAAATCCCGCCAAACACTCTTAAAAAATAGTTTTGTTGCCAATTTTTTATTTGTGATATATTACGCATTATAAAAGTAAAGTGAGTGTAATTTATATTAAAATTAATTATTTTTGGTGAATACAATCTGTGATGCTACAAACATCAACATTTTTTTTAACTCTGTCGATATGTCTGTTTTTTTATTTGTTCCGGGTAATCTCCGAAACGACTGGACCTATTTGAATGTTTTTTTTTTCTTAGAAATGACTACGCTTAACAGCTTCACCGGACTACAAGTAATATTTGAACGGGAATTTTACGGGCAAATAAGTAACTAATTAGCTGTTTTATTTAATATTGTTCGATAATGTGTAGCTTTATATTTTCATTATTTTCTTATATAGTGTGAGCACTGAGGGTGATATATAGTTTAAAATTTCAGTTATGTGGCTGATCATAATTCCATCCCATTCGATACACTATTAGTATTCACATACATTATGTACACGTTACCTGTTACAGTAGATGATGTGCGTGTGATACAAATATTTTTGAAATAGTATTATTGTAATTTGCACTAGATGTGTAATCACAATTTTAAATTTATTTAATATATTAAAAAAAAACGCGTGCGAAGCCGCGGGTAACAGCTAGTTTATTCATATAGATATAACAACATTGAAATAAGAAAAAAATAGGTTTACTGATCCCATATTACGTATTTCGATAGTACATCTCTAAAATTCAAGCCTATTTTTTTTTATAAGAGGCAAATGAACAGATGGTTCACCTGATGTTAAGTGATCACCACCGTCCATAGACACAAGCAACACTAGGGGAGTTGCAAGAGCGTTGCTAGCCTGTGTTTGGGGAAGGAAGAAGAGAGATAGGAGATGTAGGCCTCCGGCGCTTTCACTAACCGAACAAAACACAATAATACAAGCACTGTGCAGTAGTACCAATAGCAGCTTCAGCATGGCACTACCGCCTACATTAAAATACCAAATACTAACAATTTGGGTTACATAACCTATATCATTATTTTCGCTTGCCTCATCTAGGTTATTTTCGATCGTAACTACAATTAATATCGTATTACATAGCGTTAGTAAACGTCTACACAAAATCATGACCAACACTCGTCAATTTCGAATAACAAACCGATAAAGTGGCGAGCGCATTTGACAGCCGGTGGTATTGGCGTGCGACGCGCTTAGGGTTGCCATCTTTTGTTTCTAAATCGCCAAAAAAATATAGAAACATATTTAAATTATATTTTGAAACACAACCTTACTTATTTAAGTAAAACTTCTTTAGTCGCGACTAGGAGGTAACTGGACGACAACGCAACGGAAGTCCGTTACGGCAATATGGCGTCACGTTTCTGTACTATCCGGTTAGATAATAATTAAACATAACCAAAAGTTCTATTAAATCATAATTAATTTAATTCGTTGCTTATCATAGTAATCTGTTCGTAATTAATTCTACTATATGATTTTTATTATTATTCAATTTAATATTATTTATTTTTCTTTTTTTTTTAAATGTATGATTAATTTGTATAAGAACTATTAATTGACAAACTCACAAATATTTTAACTCATTTTTTTAGTAAAACTGTATTTCACCAATTTTAAACTTCATCGACAAAGGTGGTGGTAGTAAGACGATAATGACCCAGTGGTTTCTGTATTCGGATACAACGTAGATCGATGAGGTTTCGAATCCTTCGCAAAAGAATGAGGCGAAAACCACACACGACAGTGATAAATTTTGCCCTACTGCCGCAGCCAGAATGCAGCGCTGTCCTTCCCACGCAACACAATCGGACAGAGTATGCTGCGCGGTGTCCTTCTCACCGCCGATCTGGTGACATGCGTCTATCGGCTCCCTTTGAGTGATCTGATGCAGGTACCATTCGAAACATTCATGTCCGGTGAGTACCTCCACCAGCCGAAACGACAGGGAGTCCCACTCCCCATTCATCTATATATATATATACTATATAGTCACAGTGCATAAAGAGGTTAATTAGTTTACCTAACCGACCGACTGTGCTGTCTTGTAACACAGGTCATGAGAATATTTATCGAACGAAATTTAAAAGCAAAAGCCGCCATTTTCTGACCTGAGCAGTGTTGTTTGGTAAACGTCGATATGTAATTGGCAATGTCGTCATTATTGCGATAAAATCTCGACGATTGGCAACCCTGGACGCATCGATCATACCGCCTGCGCACGAGCGTTATTGCGAAATATTGCGTCCCTGTTTATACACTTGTATTTTATGGACGTAGCTTTGCACTACTTGAGATCGTTTGACCGGCCGTATGACTGCTAGTTAAGTATCGGGTTCGAATCCCGTTACAGATTTCATAAGCTTCATATTTTAAAAGACACGCAACAGAGGCAACACATTTAAGTACATCTTCCTCTTATGCTTCTCAACCTGATTACCTTTTTATTGTCTAATAGATATTAATAATATTTAGTGTTTTCGAAAAACGCTTTTTGTGACCAAGGCGCGTGAGCACGTCGTCCTGCCCGACATGGGCATCGGTGACGTGCGGGTGAGGCCGATGGCTACGGGGGCCCGTAAAATCGAGCTGCCGGGCCAGAGCAAGGAGAAGGCCGCTGAACTGGCCCGGGAGCTCGAGATGGCGCTGGCCGGGGTCGCCACGGTCGCCGTTTCCATAAAAAAGGTGGACATTCGAATTGTCGGTCTTGACGATTCGGTGTCCGGGGAAAAAGTATTGGCGGTCGTGGCGGCTAAGGCCCACTGTAAGGCGGAGGCCATCAAGGTCGGAGAGATCAGAAGGAATTGGGGAGGGCTCGGTGCAGTGCACACGACGCTACTCGCGGAGGCGGCCAGGAGGCTTATGGAGGCTGGCAAGCTCCTGGTCGGGTGCAGCGTCGTGCGCGCCAACTGCTGGAGGAGAGGCCCATGCGGTGCTTCAAATGCGTGGGCTTGGGGCACACCTGCTCCCGTGCCCCTCCTCCTCCAGCAGAGGAGAGGGTTGCTACCGTTGTGGCGCAGCGGGCCACAAAACGGCCGAATATAAGGCGGAGGTGGCCCGCT
Organism: Antheraea mylitta; assembly: GCA_014332785.1. NCBI lineage: Eukaryota > Metazoa > Arthropoda > Insecta > Lepidoptera > Saturniidae > Antheraea > Antheraea mylitta. The sequence continues at coordinate 372,917 of JACEII010000077.1, read as the reverse complement.
GCGCCACATGCGCGGACGCCGGGAGGCCTTCGGGCCATGCAATGGGGAGCCGCAACTGTCGGCCCCCCACCACGAAGGGAAGGGACCCCAACGCTGTGGGCCCTAGGGTGGCCGCCGCCAGGCAGGAGGAATCTGCTATGGTCCACTAATGGAGCACACCATACGCAGTTTCCTCCAGGCGAACCTCAACCACTCCGCCGCTGCACAACATTTGCTCGTGCAGTCAGTGGCGGAGTGGGGCATCGGGCTCGCGGTCACCGCGGAGCCGTATTATGTTCCCTCCCAGCCACAGTGGGTTGGGGACCGGAATGGCTCTGTGGCGATTATTGCCAGCCGGGGTCCGCCTCCCCTGGTGGTAAGGGAGAGGGGTGATAGGTTCGTGGCAGCCGTCTGGGAGGAGTACGCCATTGTGGGGGTGTACTTCTCCCAGGCTCTACTTCTAACAGGCCCCTGTGGGAGTTCGAGGCGTTCCTTGGCTTCCTGCAGGGAGCTGTCAGGTGGCTGTCGCCGCTCCCCATGGTCCTCATGGGCGATTTAAATGCTAAATCGAGGACCTGGGGAGCGGCAGCCATAGACCTGAGGAGCGTGGCCATTGAGGAGTGGGCAGCCGAAGTGGGGCTGTCCCTCCTCAACCAGGGGAACGTCCACATGTGCGTGCGGCAGAACGGGGGGTCTGTGGTAGACGTCTCGTTTGCCACCCCTTCTGTCGCACGACGTGTCTGGGGGGTGGAGGGTGCTTCAGGAGGTGGAGACCCTATCGGACCACCGATATATCAGGTTCGAGGTCTCCAACTCCCAAGCAGGGATCAGTACTCGCCCCCGGAGGAGCGCAAAGTTCCCCTATTGGGCGGTGAGCCGCCTCAACCGCGAACTTTCTGAAGAGGCGGCCATCGCCCAGGCGTGGACCATGCCCCCCCCCCCCCCCCGCAGGATGATGTTGACGCGTCCGCAGCCCGCCTCCGTGGTGCCCTCACGGAGGTTTGCGACGCGTCGTTGCCGCGGAGCGTACACCGCCCAGACAAACGAGCGGTGTACTGGTGGTCGCCGAAGATCGCCGATCTCGGGGCGACCTGTACCGCGGCCCGGCGGCTGTTCGGGCGCAGCCACCGACGGCGGCACCGGGACCCCGAGGCGTTGGCCTGGCTGTATGGCCGCTACAGGGAGTGCAGGAAGACCCTGTAGGCTGCCATCAGCCGGGCGAAGGAAGCGGCATGGGAGGAGCTGCTGCAGACGCTGGAGGGGGATCCTTGGGGGTGCCCGTATCGGATCGTACGCAATAAGTTGCGACCCTGGGCACCTCCGGCGACGGAGTCCCTCCTGCCAGAGGTGGTGGTGAGGGTCGTAGGAGAGTTATTCCCCGACCCTCCGCCGCTCTCAGCTCTTCCCATGCCTCCGCCTCGGGCGAAAGTTGAGGAGGTGTCGGACAGTCTTCCTCCAATCACGGAGGGGGAGATGGGGAGGGCTGTTGAATGCCTTCTCAACTGGCGGAGAGCGCCCAGCCCTGATGGGGTCCCGGGCCGGGTGCTCGGCCTTGCACTGGGCCATCTTGGGGGGTGGCTTCGGGAGCTGCCCGACCGGTATTTGGCGGTCGGGCAGTTTCCGAGCCTCTGGAAGTTGGGAAGGCTCTGCCTCATGGCGAAGGAGGGCCGCATTCCGGACTGCGCTTCTGGATATCGGCCCCTCGTCCTGCTGGACGATGTCGGGAAGGTGCTGGAGAGGGTCATCTCTTCCCGAGTCGTCCAGCACCTGGAGGGAGTGGGGCCGAATTTGTCGGACGCGCAGTTCGGTTTCCGCATAGGGCGTTCCACAGTGGACGCCCTGTGCCTCCTAAAGTCGCCGTCAACGGAGGCGACCTCCCAAGGGGAGAGGCTCTTAGCGGTGTCACTAGACATCGCCAACGCCTTCAACAGCCTGCTGTACGGTGTCATACGGGAGGCTTTCTGATATTTCGGAGTGCCTCCATATCTGCGGTGGCTGTTGGAGGCGTACTTGGAGGACAGGGATGTGGCATACGTCGTCGGCGACGAGCGGATGGTCCGGCGGGCTACATGGCGGGGCGTTCCACAGGGGTCGGTCCTGGGGCCACTTCTGTGGAACATGGGCTACGACTGGGTGCTCCGCGGCGCGCTCCCATATGGAGCGTGCCTCATCTGTTACGTGGATGACACCCTAGTCGTGGCCCGGTGGGGAGACTGGAAGCCCAATAGCCCAAGCTGAGGTGTGCCGCGCACCCTTAAGCTAGTTGTCAAAATAAAAATCAGCTGAGTGCCTTAAGCGCTCGCCTTAGTAGTCCGGTGAAGCTGTAGAGGCTTCGCGAGGCCAATATCGTAGTCAGTTCGAAAAAAAATGCAATTTGAGAGTGTTAACTAATCAGCGCATTAGAAAAGAACTTTCTACGAAATCCCCAGCTAATTGCTTCATTTAAACATTTGTCGGACGTTGTTGCTTCGAAAATACAATTATAAAGATGTATTATAAATCCTGTGAAAATTCATTAAATAAAAAATTATAAATTACTAACAAGAGCTATCAACTTTAAAGAAATTTTGATGACCAATATTGACTGGTAAATATTTGGACTGAATATCTCAAGAGTCAACAAAAATCGAGCCTACGTTTTATAACACTGTGGAATATTACATCATTATTTACAAATATGTTATATAACTAGTGAGCCCCGCGGACTTTATATTTCTATTTTACTTGTTCAACGAGTTTTAACCAGATATTTTATTATTTTATTTTTAAGATACAAGGTGAACTTACAGCTGACAAAATTTAATAATATAAGTAATAGCATAAGTATGACTACTTACATCTTAACACAGATATAGGATAGTGATCCAGTGTTAATGATACGTCAAAACGTTCGAAATGGTAGTAGAATAATGAAATATTTAAGGGTACTTTTAATAGTCGTCCTGTAGTTAAAAGTCACTCATGATAAGAGATATAAAGTAAAGACCTTTCCAGCCCACGGCAGCGGCTCAAGCCTATTTTCGACCCCTCGGTAGGGAGCCTTTGAGTGCGTTGTTTGCGCGATACGGTGACACACCAATATACATCACTGCTACAACACTATACGATCACCCCCACACGCGTGCACGCCTACACGCTACACATTTTGTAGGAAGGGTTTACTTTTTTTCCTTATTGAACTGAAAAAACTCTCAATTTTTCGATAAAAAATATAGGGAGGAGTTGTTGAGGCGTATATGCTTGGTACACATATACGTTTCAACAACTCAAACATATATGAATAGTTAGCTAGGTTAGCTAAGTTAGGTCGCGATTTTGCATGCAACGGGCAACAGCCAAGCCGAGGTGTGCCGTGCACCCTTGAGCTGGTTTCCAGTATAAAATCGGCTGAGTGCCTTAAGCGCTCGCCTTAGTAGTCCGGTAAAGCTGTTAAGACCTTGCTAGGTCAATAGCGTAGTCAGTTCGAGAAAAAAAGACCTTTCCTTCCAGGTCAATAGCGTTTTCATTTCGAAAAAAAAAGTATATTTTTTTTTGTTTATTCCATATTATTATATAGATATTATTTATTTATTTTAAATTTAATGGTTAAAATTGGTTCGAGCATTGCACAAAAACTGTAAACGTAAGGAGCTTTGATTTTGACGAACAGAAACTTGTCAATAAAGGCGACCAATTTATTGTTTTTGGCGTTCGAGTTCAATTTTTTATTTCATCTACTGTTCTTATATTTATGTCATCACATAGAAATAGGAACAGATCGCTCGATGTAAAATCAATTATATTTTATTTCCAGAAAAACAGAATAAAAAGAATAAATATTAGAAGATTAAATTATAATAAATAAATGCAAAATCCGCTCACACTAATGAATACGGATTTGTAGGATTTTGTATTTACCAAGTAATGTCCATAAATACTACTTTCTCGTAAACACCGCATTATTATTCATCGCGCAACGAGAACAGAGATTTAATACGTCTCAGACGCTTTCCATCAAGCTGTTTTAGTGCTCGTCTGGAACTTTTAAAATTATCCTATAATGTTGTAGTAATGCTAACTAACGTCTTATCTTTTGAAGCGATTATGGCTTAGTTGATAGTGTATTTGGACACTCCCCCGACCGACGTGGGTTCGAATACTGGTCAAACGCTCGGCTATTATTGCATATTATGAAACAAAGTCCTCTGCTACGCCTGTCTGTCTGTCTGTTCGCGATAAACTCAAAAACAACTGAACGGAGTTTCATGCGGCTTTCACCAATAGATGAAGCGATCCATGAGGAAGGTTTAGATATATAGTTTGTCATGTTTATTTTATTATCTGTGCTAATATTATAAAGAGGTAAAGTTTGTGAATTTATGAGGTTGTAGGGGGTTATCTCTACAAAACCGATTTAAAAATTCTTTTACCAATAAAAAAAAACGTTATTTGTAAGTGTCATAGGTTATATGTTACCCGAAAAATGAAAAGATTTTTTTGTGGTAGTCTGATTTGTAAAGTAAGCCGAACGAAAAGGTTTTTTACAAACCCTTCCTTAACGATGAGAGATATATGATTTTTTTTTTTTATTGTAGCACAACAATGTGACTGCACTATGCCTGATGGTAAGCATAGTACAATCCAAAAACATCGACAACCACCGAGAGACAGATTATCCATCGCCGGTCGCCGCTGTCATGCCGGCCATAATGACGAAAGTCACCCGGTACTAGATATGCACAGGCTGATCCCGAAACGCGACGCGCAGAACCGAGTCACTATGACGGGCTTTTTCGCCATATACATGGTGGTTGCGACCCAGTCGGGCTGTAAAACCCTACCACCCCGCTGTCGCCATTGCCTCGTTCGTTATTCAGCAGGGTGCACCACGTGCAGGTGAGGTTGGCTTGGATGTCTCAAGTCTTAAGATGTTACTCGACACCCTTTACACCCCAAATTGATTTCTATTGATTAAGTTCTACAGAAAAGTTGTAGAGCTTAATAATGCCTACACAAAAGTATATCTAACTATTTATATTCAAATCACAAAAAGTATTTTTTTCTTAATGGTTACCGTTCAACAAAGTCAGCTAGTTTAATATAGAATTATTAAAGTTTTAAGAAACCACATTTTGTAATTTATGCAATGCAAATAATACCTAGGTAATGAGGGAAACTAAGTATGAAAATAAATAACAGCAATTCGCAATCCCGTCCTTACCCGTCTAGTAGATAGCGAGTTTTGAGCTCCAAGAAATAGTACTTCTCTAATCAGATCTTCGTAAGTCACTCTCAGACTAACCTTTGTACGTAGAGATTACGAAAAAGGTACTACAAGGTAGTGCATTTTATCTTTCCGAAGCTTGGATATTAAATAGCCTACGTGCATTAGGTAAAACTTCCACTAAAATCTTAAAGCTAAGAAATACATAGTATAGACGACCATTCAACAAATCTATACTAATATTGAGTCATTTTATTAATTAACTTTATGTAATGTGTTTTAGTAAAATTATCGATTAAATAACATTATTTTTAAACAAAAAAAAAAAAGAATTGCTTCTTACTTACAATTACTGAATAGAATAAAAGGTAAGTGAAGAACGCGCGGCAGCGCGCTGTACCGACAACGCTCACCGCCCGTTATAAATATTTTTTTTTTGTTCAATCTAATCACGAGCAGTCAAATTTTTTTGCGGATTCTATTACTTACATGATTAATGCATAACAACGAGAAAAATAATTTTGTTTTTTGAGGGAGAAGTCATTGAAATTTTCATTTGTTAACTAAAAAGTTAATTAACAATATGAAAAAAAAAATATTTTACACTTTTATATATCTTATCAAAGTACAACTATTAAACTATACATCATGAAAGTTTCATTAAAATATCTTTAATAGCTTTTTATTTATTGATTTTTTAATTAAAAGTCACTAAATTTTCAATTAAAAAAAATGTTATAATACAATTTTCAAAAACTGTTCTGGGGTTTAATTGTTCCTAGTAAATACTTCATGAACAAATGTTCATACCTGAATTTAATAATCAAGTGGAAAAGGGGGTCTACTTGACGTGTTTTGACTCATTATAAAGAGGTAAAGTTTGTGAGGATCTAGGGGGTAATCTCAGTAACTACTGGTCCGATCTAAAAAATTCTTTCAGTGTTATATAGCTCATTTATCGGGGATGGTTATATATATCATCACGCTAAGAACAAAAGGAGCAAAGCACCAATGAAGAAGGAGCCTTCTTCAACAAATGAGCTATCTAATAAAGAGTTTTTCAAATCGCACCAGTAAGTCCTGAGATTAGCGCGTACAAGCAAAGGAACTCTTCAACTTTATAATATTGGTATAGATTACCAATTATAAAGGCTAATCTTAACATCAATATTTCACATTTGCCGGTCGTCCTGTGACGGCCAACTTATTCTATGTTATTACGAAAAGGAAAAATATCACATATTTAAATTTGAAATCATCGCAGAAAATTTAACCTTCAATGTATGAATGTAATAGCTAAATGGCAACATTTAATTTAATATGTTAATGCTGACATATATTTTTAAATTAACAATCAGATAAAATAATGTTATTAAGTTCATCCTATTATCAATTTTGAACTGATATGCAATGGGTCACGAATACACTATTCTAATTATATTATTGTATTGTAGAATAATATAATAACTCGTCAGAGCCTGTGAAATATATAGCTTAACATAGTATCAGTTCCGTGGATAGCTTACCTACTGCTTTTCGCTGTTTCCAGAGAATAATGCAAGCAAATATTTTACTTCAGTGCAAAGAATTATCTTCTTTGTCACAATGAAATAAAGTTCAAAATCACTATGCACAAATTTGAGATGTAGAGAAAGCTCTTGATGTACTGTTCTGAGGCATTGATAAGTGTGCTTCCCTGTTGGTGGGTAGGGCTGTATCTTGGAAGTAGGACATCGAGTTAATTTTTTTTATTTTATTCACATAGCTCTTCTTATATTCATGTCTTCACATAATATAAATAGGAACGGTTCTGCTTGATGAAAAATTAATTATATGTTGTTTCCGGACAACAGAATAAATATGGACGCAAATTGCTTTGCAAGGTCGTATGCTTCTCCCATACTTGTGTCGTGAAAGTTCCGCTAATTGTCGCGTTAAAAACTAACCTCAAAATGATTTCCGATAAAGACGCCGTAAAACTTTCGCATATTTTTGACATGCCATAAACAACTCGAGTTAGCCTTTTTAAGTTTTTTTTTGACATGTGTAAAAACTGCGAGCACAGATAACGTGTTTTGTGTATAAAAATAAACGGACACACAGCCTGATAGTTCGTAACGAATGAAGGTAATGTGTTCCCACACAATCAGTTATTGCGACCATTGGCCATATTTTGTGGCGATACACACAGGTATGAAAGTAGTATTCATTTCATCATTTCATTAATTTATATATAGATTAAACAATGGTATATTGAAACATCTAAGGAGTGTAAAAATCGAGTCTAGATTCTATTATATTCTAGATCTAACTATTGAGATATAAAGAAACATAAATCACGAATACAAATACTTAATATTAATTATGATTTTCTGAATTTTACTATATTATGGCTTGACTGCTTTAATTAAATTTCCTAGACGAAAAGTATATCAATTAACAATTGATATGCCGTTTATCTATTTATTTATCAAAAATATTTTTAGAAGTCACACATTCACAATATAACGATTTATTTGTTGTCGACTGATTTTCGATGAAATCTTATATACTTATAATCTATATATATATATTCGAAAAATGATAACATATAAAAATTATCAAAATAATTTTTAAAAATTGCTTAATAAATGCGCGCAGAGTCGCAGTTATAACTTGTCTAGAGTCCTTCACCTTCTGTGATTAAATCAAAAACAAGAAAATACTAGAACAATTACGATAGAATTAACATACTTATCGGTTTACTAAACATGTACTCAGCTTACTCAAATACGGGTGAGAATTGCATTTAAAATGCGGGAACTGCTATATCCAAATGGCAATGTTTATTCACGATAACTCGCTTTGTCGTAAACATGGAATAAATTAACACAGGAAGTAATAAAATTGTTCAATCGAGATTTTCAAAGAATGCGTAATGTCCAATGAAACGGTACCTATGTTGTTTGAATTATAATTACGCGAAAAACAAAATATTTCAACTTTATTACACTTTTTACATAATCGTTATGTAATATTCATGTGAATATTTATATAATGAGCGTTCACGAAATATTCTGTATCAAAAATAAAGCATTGACAGTGGCAAATACATAGATTACGCTGTGTAAAAAAAATCCTCCAGGATCAACCATTTGATATCCAAGCCTTATAGAAAATTATTAAACAACTGTCGTGCAAATTATATGCCTATAATTTTTCGAGTTAATATATAGCCTATGACACTCACAAATAACGTGGCTTTTAATTAGTAAAAGAATTTTGCAAAATCGGTTTAGTAGTTGCTGAGATTACCCTTTGCAACTTCACAACCTCACAAAGTCGACCTCTTTACAGTAATAGTATATAGCACTAGCCTCTGCCCGCGTCTTCGTTCGCCTGGAATGGATAGTTTGGGGTAACATTAACACGCAGCGGAAGCTTTCAAAAGAAAAAAAGCCCCGATTTTTAAACATTCTTCATTGGTTCTCCGCTCCTATTAATCTTAACGTATAACCATATAACCATTCTCGATAAATGAGCTATACAACACTGAAAGAATTTTTCAAATCGGACCTGTAGTTCCTGAGATTACCCTCAACAACGTCACAAACTCACTGACTTTACCTCTTTATAATATTATCGTATAGATAGATTACTTAAAGACAGTAGCCAACCCTATTGTATTGCAAAGTGTATCACCATAACTTTGACCCAGGTCGGTGGGCGTCGCCCAGGCTCGCCCGGTCCGATGTGTTGCATAATCCTTATTTATCGTCCCACATTTACATTTTAATAGAAATATTTGTATTTAAACACGGTAATACTGCCTCCGTTGCATAAACATTTAATACTGAGTTTTATTGGTGACTTTACAAGTGGATTAACTGTTTGAATTTATACTATTTGTACTCATTTTATATAGTTTCGAGAAATGTGTTGACTTTCTTTGAAGTTATACTTCTGTTGGCGCGTTAGGGAAAAATGATTAGAGTACATTTAAACGGTGCACACCGTCACAAAAAAATGACACCATGAAATTAGGTATAGTCAACATTTTCTTTCTTATATTTGTTGTTTGTATTTCTTTGTATTAAAACTTTCAATGTATTAAATACGTTTTTTCTACAAGCGTAGAATTAGACGAAATCTCTACGGATATCCACCCTACCCGGACAACTGAGGATGGGGTATGTCCGACTTGCATGGACTAAAACCCCATGGTGCCTACTTACACCTACTTGGCCGGGGAGCAGGAGCTGCCTACAGCACTGCGTTTGCTCACCCGGCACACTCACTATCCTATTCTTATTCTGCCTGGAACGTAACACTTATGTACAACGCCTATTTCAATCCCTGTTTCAGAAGATATCTTTTATAAAAAATTTTATATCAGATGGAATATGAAAACGCACTAATAACAGACAAATTGATAAGTAATCAGTTGGCGTCACGTGGATATGCCATAACTGGGAATAACAGTCATATATTTGGAAGAGTATATAAAAGATTAAGTTTCAGGAATTCAGCATCTGTTTTTGCTCTCCTAGTACATTTTTTTAAATGTATATAGATACTTAAAAAGTTCACATAAGCTAGATTTATTAAAAGAGGGGTGATTATGATTTTAATACTAGAAACAATCCCAAATTAGGCATCCCATGTTTTAGACGCAAAAAGATTAGTAATAGTTTTTTAGGTACTAATTACCTGTTAGGTTTTACAAGAAGTCCCACAACATATTACCAAGTTGCAAGATAGTTCGCTCGAGCACCATATCAAGCAGATTTTGATTTTGAAAAGGTATATAGTGGATACATATGTGAATGATAGTGATGTTGCAAATGACAGCCAGCACTTACATCCATTAAAAACGACCTCTAACTATAACAATGCAATGTTAAAGTATTCTTCTTCTATCTGTACCTATAATAAGAAGGTAAATCTAACATGTCTGTACTTTTCGATTTTCCTGAAAAAAAAAGTGATCCATGTGTCTAGGAATAAGTAATAAAATACATTTCAATCATTTTTAGAAATGTCTGTCTGTCTATTTGTCTGTTTGTATGAACACGCGTCACTGCTATAGCGATGGATTTACAATAAAATCATAAAGCATATCATCGAGAGTAACTTAGGGTTTTGTTTCATTAAAATCGGTCCACTCTATCAAAAGTTATTGTAATTTTAATGACGACGCGCCGTAAGTACGAGAGAAAAGTACATATATGGACTTAATACATTCAGATGACTTTGTTAATCACTGTTTTTACATTAGATTCCACACGGACAATGTCGCGGGCACAGCTATTACAAAATAGAATGATAAGTCAGATTAAGTTACTTGCCAATTCTTCTCAAAGACTAGGTTGTTTGTCCCAACCAGTAGTAATATTGACTTCATAAACTCATTCTCAGAGCCTGAATTAAATAAAGCATTTTTTATTTTTGATACAGATCAATCGTATTTTTCAAAGACGATACAAAATGCTGTCACCCCTGTGTCACAGATTATATGATACTACCGATTATAACGAACGAATCGAAGCAATCAGAACTCAGTGGTACCTAATAATGCCTTCGAACACCGCGTCGAATGTCAATGAGTTTAAGATTTCGTTGAAAGAAAGTCAATGTTTTTGCGCAATCCTTATACACTAGCTAGAGGTTAAGTCACCAGGCAGGTACTTGCGGTAATGCAAACGGGTGTAAAATGTATATATTTTAGTTAATCTTGCTCAAATAAATTTTCATGCAGTCTATTTGTCATATTTTTGGTAAGCTTTATAGAGTTACAGTTTATAGAGCCGCTTCAGTTGCGCAGAGATATTGCCTCACTGAGCGTGTTCTACCGTCTGCATCATTGCGAATGTTTTGCAGAGCTATTTAATTTAATCCCTTCCTCTCCTTTCCATAACCGAACCACTCGCGCTGGGCTTCGGAGCCATAGTTTTACGGTAAATCCTATCCGGGCACGAACTAAAAAGTTCGCAACTTCTTATTTTTGCCGTACCGTGAAGCTATGGAACAATTTCCCGGCTAGTGTGTTCCCTCCTTCGTACAACATGGGGTCCTTCAAGCGTAACGTGAAGAGACATTTACGCAGGGCGGCATGACAGTGGCGCCCGCCGAGGGATGGCGTGTCTCTCGGTGGTCGCTATTGTTTTTAGATTGTACTGTGCTCACCATCAGGCACAGTGCAGTCACTTTGCTGTGCTACAATAAAAAAAAGCTAACTTGATTCTTGTGCGTGATATTTCTGTTAAAGGAATTTCCGATCATCAAAAACTTTAAATGTTATAATAATAGGATCATCATAAAGGATAATATCCCGTATGATTAAGTGTTTATACAAGTGAAACTTGCAAGTCGGCATAACATTGATGATCGGTGGGGAATTGCCCATTTCTTGTTAGGATTATGCTTATCGTCAAGACATAATGCAGTCATCCTTTTGTGGTCAACTAGAAAAGAAAGTGTATAAAGCGATTGGACAACGCATTTGTTTTCTTGAATCCGAAAACTGCAATGTCGTGGTGCTCGAATGCTTTGAAAGTCAATTCAGATTCATTCGTTCAGATAAGTTGGATTTAGTAAGAAACCAACATAATTTAAATACTAGAAGAATACAATGACAAATTTGTCATTCCATGCTACAGCCTCACTAAGACCAGTAACAGTTGTTTAGGTAATAGTGTTAGGTTTTATAACAAAGTCCCAAAGCACATTACCGATTAGCGCGATAGTGAGTTCAAGCACCATGTTAAGCTGGTTTTGATATCTAAGGGTTATTAGTATAAGGTGGATCGATATGTGAACGATGCAATGTCTGGAGATAACGCCCCTGTCTATGCATCCACCAAAAACGAGTATATATGATGAAAAAATAAACCAGTGCCAGTTTTCCTTGGTGACTGGGTTATTTTTCGAATCGTTGTTAGTTTTGACTTTCATAAATAGTTTTCATTTCATGATTTTTCGAAGTTTGCGTACATCTACTAATTTAAATTGGTAACACTATTGACTGACGGTAATGGAATTGATCATGAGGAAACCTGAACCTAAGAAACGTTCTCGTAGTATCAATCTATGAGGCAAAATATAGAACTGTGGATTTCTCGGTGTTTGAAACCGCCGAGTTGTCGTAGGCGGCGTGGTGATTATGCCCACACTTTCTTTCGGGAAGAGAGGCCTAAGTTAATACAGTGGGGCTTCTCACAGGCACATGCGATGATGAATTTGTAAATCTGCTGTTAGATTTACATTCGCTGTGAATTCAGATGATAAGCGAATCGGTGCACTGTCGACATGAATCCGGTTTCATAGGACATGATTATGCGTACTTGCAATTAATAACTCATTTGTCATAAGATTATGTCGGATTATGTTGACGGATTTTGTAATTTAATGGGGAAATAACTGAATTTATAATTAGTTATGTGAACACCATAAACATAAGTGTTAATAGAATTTTACATAAGAGTCGCTTCTCGTTATACCTTTTTAACATGCATTTGGCCATGACACAGACTCGTGATAGACAGAGATAAAATTTGCGTTACCCTTTAAATATAAAGTAGGTATTTATTTATGTGTATTGTCTATATCGGCCTGTATTATACCAAAATAAAGTTATAGTTAAATATTTATACTACGGAATTTCGTATATGTTATGTATTTTTTGAGCATTGCCGTATACCAGGTGACTGTTTACAAAGTAGCAATAAATAATAAACTTTAACTTAGATTTTCTTAATTGTATATTAGTAATTGTTTTAATGTTATTATTTTACATATTAAATATAACCATGAAATGTTGTTTGCTAGATTTTTTTTTTATTGTAGCACGACAAAAAGTGACTGTACTATGCCTGATGGTAAGCATAGTACAATCCAAAAACAGTGGCGACCACTGAAAGACAGATTATACATCGCTGCTCGCCGCTGTCATGCCGGCCATAATGACGAAAGTCATCCGGTACTGGATATGCACAGGCTGATCCCGAAACGCGACGCGCAGAAGCGAGTCACTATGACGGACTTTTTCGCCATGTACATGGTGGTTGTGACCCAGTCGGGCTGTAAAACCCTACCACCCCGCTATCGCCATTGCCTCGTTCGTTGATCAGCAGGGTGCACCACGTGCAGGTGAGGTTGGCTTGGGTGTCTCAAGTTTTCAGATGTTACTCGACACCCCTTACACCCCCAGAATACTAATATATATAAAATACTAATAATAATAGAATACTGCGAGTATCTAACTTTTCCCCTGGTATATATAATTTGCTTCTACTCGCGACTACCGCGTGCAACAGGTACTTTGGGCTAACTAACATGCGGTAGAAGCTCTCAACAGGAATAAAAAATCCGATTTTGAAACATTCTTCATTGGTGTCCCGCACCTATTGGTCTTAGCGTGATGATATATAGCATATGGCCTTCCTCGATAAATGAGCTATCTAACACTGAAATATTACGCACAATAGTACAACAATAATACAATAGTACATACGATACAAGTACTGTTTTTTTTTAGTTTTACTTCGTAATCTCTATTTAATATAACGTTATTAGAGTCTTAAGAAACTACGATTTTTTATAAGAACTATGCGTTCAGCGATGTCTGTAACCTTGTGTTGGAGAAATGGGGCAAGCGGTGTGGTGCTTATGTTTTTTCCTCTATACATAAATATATTGTTGAAATAATAAACGAAGCAATATATCTGTAGGTGGTAGAGCCACGCCGAAGCTATTACTGGTTTCAGCATGAATGGGTCGGATCACCCAGGGTAGTACCACTTTCACACAGAAAACCGACGTGAAATAACAGTGCTTCAATAGTTGCGTATCGTACGGTTAGTGAGTGAGAGTGCCGGAGACACACCTCCCTTCCCCTCCGCTTTTCTCTTATTTCCTCATTCCCTTTTCTCCATTCTTCTCCCAAACAAAGGCTGGCAATGCACTTGCAAATCCCCTAGTGTTGCTAGTGTCTATGGACGGTAGTGATCACTTAATATCAAGTGACGCGCCTGCTCGTTTGCCTTCTATGATATAAAAAAAAATGAAATCTAAAGCTAGCCAGTTAGATATAAAATTGCCAATCTTCCTAGTCACGCAAAAGTCTCATTCATATATCGAACCCACAAGCTCTTTCTAAATATAGTATACATGGCAGTATTACCTCACGAGACCAATAATAAATACTTTAAAGATCTTGTAAGCGAGTGACCTATTATTATGAATAACATATGTAACTATTTCAATACAACATTCGCTTGTGTTGCGCGGACAGTGAATGTCAGATGGGTTACTATAGGTATATACTGTCTAGTATATATTACGCAATAGATATGTACGGCAATGGGCTCGTATGACGATAGTATTATATTCGATCTTACGAGATTTAGTACATTATGATTTTTATTAAACAGCGTAGGATAACCTTCGAATGTATTTGTGTAGCACACTGTACACTATAATAGCAATATGATGTCCATTTTGACACATGTGGTAGAGCCACGCTGAAGCTATTACTGGTTTTAGCATGAGTGGGTCGGCTCGTCCGGAGTAGTACCACCCGACCCACATAAAACCGACTCGAAGTAACAGTGCTTGCATTGTTGCGTTCCGTTCAGTCAGCGAGAGCGCCGAAAGCCCACCTCTCCTCACGTTCTCCCTCCTCTTTCCTTCCTTTCTCCGCAAAACCCAGGCTGGTAACGCACTTGCGACTCTCTTGATGTTGCGAATGTCTATAAAATGTGGTGATCACTTAACATCAGGTGACCCACCTGTTCGTTTGCCTCCTATGATATAAAAAAAACCTGATTGTTAGCTTGGCCAGTGTATGAGACGTGGCGACGCGATGTCATACGCAAGCGGCTGTACGCAATCTCTCTTGCCGCACTGAGCTCGCATACCTATAGTGTCATGTGTGAATACGAGAATTTGACATTCGTTCATTTCGAACAGTTCGATGTTTCACATCTGCCAGGCGTCCTGTGACGGCTCAATTTTCACTATTGTATAGTGACGTGAATGACGACATTTTGGAATGGTTATTTTCGACAAGAATATATTGAAATTGTGATTTTTTTTAAGCATTGACACGAGTTTGACGGAGAGCGGATGAAGAGGACAAAACCACGATAACACCTATTATATTAATAATTCTACTTATAGATTAGAAATGGGGTAAGAATATTAAGAAATGTAAAAAATATAAAAAAAAGTATAAAAGCAAGCACTCAAAAATCACTAATCTTATTATTTAAAGTTCCCAAAAAATACTAATATACTAATATTTTTTTTCCCTTTTTATTTTTATTTTTATTACACTACACGTTTTCTTACAGCAATTCCTTTAAGTTATATTAAGAAGATTATTACAGACTATACACAAATCTTTGCCTATGGCAGCGCCATTTTTGAGGGTCTTGCAACTATTATTTATTGTTTAGAGAATCTTTTTCAAGATATCCACCATAAGTTATGTTTCTCCTTACCTCTACCCTCCATAAATGTGATTTATATAGTTACAAGAATTGTTTTATATATTTATCAAAACGACAACTGTTGACTTCTATCTGAAGTAAATACAAACGTTTGTAATATCGAGTCGTTTATGGTACCTTTAAGAGAATTAATGCGAAAGTGCTCTTATTCCAACCCGTCCAGAGGTCAAGGATATGGGGTCAGGGTTTTAATGATTACCAGTTACGTGACGTTTGTGTTTGCTCAAACAGAAATTAAATTATAAGGATTTCCTCAATTCGAAATTTTCAAGAAATTACAACTTCAGTTAACAACTCAGTAATTTCGGCGGTACAAACAATTATCTATATAAATTTCCTTGATATTTGACATGGTTTGACAAATGGTCCACGTGGGTTATAAGGTCACAATTCAGTCGTGCACAACTCCTGTGCTTTACCATCTTACATATAAAACTATTATCTAAATATATAGAAAATCAATGTCATGATGTCTGTCCACGATGAATTTCGAAACTAAACCGATCTTCATGAGAGTTGGCATTTATGTATAATTTGGTTCAACTTAAGAGATATGATAATTTATACTTCGATTATTGGCCTCAATATTTTTTTACTTACAAATTAATTGGTTGTCAATATTGATTATTGTTATTAATTGTATGTTTCATCAGTTTTGAACAGATGGCGTTTTAAATTAGTTTGTTGCCAGAAAACTGTAGGACCGAATATTATAGTTATCTCATAGATGGAGCCGCGTTTTTATTTGTTTTTTTTTTTTTTTTTTCATTTCGCTCGCCTCTCTAAATTTGTGTCAAGTCTTTAAGTAGACTCATTACACTTTTATTTTCTCGAACTGACTACGCTATTGACCTAGTAAGGTCTTAACAGCTACACCGGACTACTGGAATCATTACACCATAATACCAAATACATACTTTATCATAATGTTAATATGTAATAGCTGAGCCACAGCAACGCGTGGTCGGATCACATGGTATGTAGATAACAATTAATTGCCAATATGTATAAGCCCACCCCTTTAAAATGGCAGCACCTATTTGTCTGTCTTTTTGCGTTTGTGATTGATAATCAATCCAAGGTTTTTATAAAAAGAGAATGTTTTTATAAAATCGTAAGGAAAAGTGAATTGTGTTACAAAATCTTCACATAAAAACGAGAAAGTGTTAGTCAAAAAGGGGATAGTAGAGAAATATTTACAAAATTGCCGTTCAATTGCCAATTCTATTTTAGTAGTGGTAGAGCCATGCTGAAGCTATTATTGGTTTCAGCCTGAATGGGTCGGCTCGTCCGGGGTAGCACCACCCTCTCACAGAAAACCGACGTGAAGTAACCATGCTTACATTGTTGCGTTTTGTTCGGTCAGTGAGAGCGCCAGAGACCCATCTCCCCTCCCCTCCCCTCTCCTCTTCCTTCCTCTCCCCCTTTCTCTCTATTCCCCCAAACACAGGCTGGCAACGCACTTGCGACTCCTCTGGCGGTGCCTCCTACATGACATAAAAAAACATCCTAGATGACCGTAATATAAAGGGAAGGCTTGATTTTTTGTTGTGAAACATGTATAGGAGCGGGTAAACGTGGTTGTTGGTATGGCGAGTGTGTGAGATGTGGCGACGCGATACCATGCATAAGAGACTGCACAGTCTCCCTTGCCGCACTGAGCTCGCGTACCTATAGTGTAATTTGAGAATTTAGCCTTTGTATAATGCATGAAATTGGCACCCCCATATGTCTTATGTCCTTATGGGGTCTTAATATGCGGAACTATTTTTCTACATTTAAAAAACTCCAGTTACACGATGCCGATCTTTGTATGCCAACTTCACAGGCATGTTCGATTGGAACAATTTCGATGTTTCACATCTGCCAGGCGTCCCGTAACGGCTGAATTCTTTTCTGTTAGTAGACCCGTGCGAAGCCGAAACGGACAACAAGTAATATTGTAATTAATATCCCTGCAAGCTTTTATCGCTACAGTTGCAACTGATGCAGGTACTGGCGTGGTCAGTGTTACTGTAATAAATCAACGCAAGCGACATTCCAACAGCTATTAAACACCGGCGACTAACAATTTCGGCATGTCCGTACTGTCACCAGACGGTATTCATTGAACACAAACAGAAACGACTTGAATGACAATTAAACTCGTTGCCTATTCGCGGTAATGTACGCCGCACCGGGCACTCGATATAGAGTGAAGTAAAACAGCTGCCTCACAACTTTGAAATGTGCCGGAGTTTGAATAAAAAGTACGTGATATTATTACTCAAGTGTTGATATCGTCTGTGTAATTACACAACAAGATAATAACATTTTTGCAATTTTCGTGTTAATTACTGATATCCTTATTGTAATAAATATTCTAATAATACAATAGTTGATAGTTTTTAATTACATATTATATTATTATAATACGCATTATATAAACTTAATTTACATTAAATTAGTCAAGTAAGTTATACCTATCTAGTATTATCATTACGTTGAGGATATATTTGATTACGACAACAAATTGGGCATTCCATATTCAGGTTCACATAGTTCAAAAATAGATTTTTATGTAATTGTGTTAGGTTTTATAACTAAACCGAAAACACATTACCGATTTGCCAGATAGTGAATTCAAGAACCATGTTAAGCAGGTCTTAATATCTAAAGAATATTATAGGGTAGATCAATGTATGAACGATTGTAACATCTGGAGACGACGTTTCTCTCTGTTCATCTACTAACAACGAATATAACTATTTATGTTTTGTAAAAATATACAATATGATAGACCAGATTGAGTTTCTTGTCGATTCTTCTCGATGACTGGGTTGTTTTCCGAAGCGTCTTCTCAGGACCTAAATTGAATAAAGGACATTTTGATTTGATTTAGTCCATAGTTTTGGTCGAGGACTAATCCTGAATGCTCCAGCAAAAAAAACATCATTCAGTCTTCGTTCGCTTAATACCTATTACTTTATTATAAGATATATAATCTTCCAAAAACGCAAATACCATATGAATAAATACCTAAGCAATACCAAAACCCAAAATATACAATGCAAGTAAATTTATTTAATAAAAAAAGAAGAAACCAGAACTACAAAAATGTTAAAACTTTTTTAGTTACATTAATGAACAAATCGTTCACTTAAGCATTGATAAATAATAAAAAAATGAGCCGTCACGGAACGCCTGGCAGATGTGAAACATCGAAATTGGTTTGTATAAGTTGTATGCATAAAAGAACAGATTACGACAGCAATTAGTTATGGCATAATGAAAAGATAAAGTATTACAAATTTGTTCCATAAAATAATGACTTTTTATTTATTTTCTTACATAATTATTCATTTTTATTAAATACAAATATTAACTAAACGCTGACGCGGTGTGTTTGGCGACATTTATCACAGGACGTTAGGTCGTCGGCGCGTGCCACGAAACACTAGTAGAACAGGTGGTCCACAAGATAGGGTTGCAAATGTTTATGAGTATTTAATAGTGCATTGTTCGTGTTTTGCGTCGCCACGCCAACAATCAGGCTTACCCTCCTCCTATAGATGTTTCACATCAAAAACTTTTTCATATCATTTGTGAACATCGCACCTAAGTACTATATAGCCTATATCATGCCCACGATTAAAATGAATCTAAAGATACTGTTTGGGCTGATTTACCGATGTATTCCTCAAACACCAATCGGGTAATGGGCTTCTCACAATCCAATCAGTGCGCTTAAATTATTAGCGCTGCACTGCCGCCAACATAACAAATATATACGCGGCAGTGAGTGCTGTTTGCTCGACATCGGTACTACTAAGTCATGTTAAAGTCGCGGATGATGCTGCGACGGATACGTGCTCGAGCTTCACGGTCTGGACCTGAGACCATCATCAGGTGAGTGAGATTGTTCTTTGCCCTGTTATTGGTGAGAGAGGATCAGCGGTGTAAGACTCGTTGCCACCGGTAGTTTGCTACCTACCCTGCCAGGCCATAGTATCGTCGCCATAGCGGTCGAAATAGTTATTATTTTAGAAATCGCCACTACAGATACTTCATATGTGTAATTTAAATTACAGTACACACTACAAGCGATACGTTCACATACACGCGATAAAAAAAACATTACTGTAAATTAGTTTTTACAGTAATTGTGAAAATCCTTTTTAACCAAACATATTTTAACATTGCCGTCTCGTTCATTTTGTACCATTAATGCCGTATGTTTCTTACTGTAGCAAGCCTAGTGCAATTTAAAAATAACGGTGACCATCGAGAGATCAATAATCCATCGACAGTTGCCGTTGTTATGTGAACTTCTCGATTGCTAGATATATCCTGTCTCAGCCTGAAACGCGACAATCCAAAAAATACTCTATTACCATGGGCATAATGGCCACGATCAAGACAGATACACCCTGCTTTATAACTTGGATGTACATTGGTCTAACTCCTAAAGCGATACGTCGAAGCATGTCATTGTAACAGGTGTTGTTCTTGGAGGTCGAGACTCAACGCGACAAAATTGTCGAACCTACGTTATTGCATCACCTAGTGTAGATTAAATCGTGCAGTGTACTATCTGTTTTCTAACAACTTTACGATCGACTTGTACTCGCTATCGGTGGGTCGTTGACCTGCTTTCGTAAATGAATCAAGGTTGTCGGATATTTATTTTGAATTTTTTACTGTTTCCTTTGTACTGTACAGTACCGTGCATTCGATTTGGCATTTCGGGGAGAAGAGTGCGACGTGTGGCTAAGGTCGAGTTGCTTCTGTTTTGTAAAGCGTTGTCACTATTGCACAACGTAATGACAAAGATAACGCTATACGAAACCAAACTTACCCAGCTATCTCTGTCTACTTCCCGACGTGTCAAATCTAAAGTTGAGTACTGTATACATTTATAGAAGAAAAATGGAACAATGTCAATTTGAAATTAATAAGATTATCGATCGTCGAATATTCGAAATTGGGTATGAATACTATCTTTTTTAAGTTTTAATGTTCTTGAATTCTTTTACGACAAAAAATGTACCAATATTTTAGAACAGTAGATATAAGAATCACGAAGTATGACGAAGAGAAATGTCTAAAATTTAGGATTTTAATTTTTTTTTATTGATTACATTAAAGGCTATGTCAACATTTATCCAATAAAAAAGTACTAGTGTTTTTAGCGGGATTTTAGTCAGTCATGTAGTGTATTTTATATTTTATTTATAATCTTGTGTTATTTGACTCTATATTCTGTAAATTTGTTGGTATTTTATGTAATATAGGTAGTTTATTGTGAATAAGTGAAGTGAATGGAAAATAATAACACGGAGCATGAAATTCTGAAATGCCACAAAAACTCCCTGGAAGGTTCTAACAAGGAATCCACCATCTTTTTAGAATATTGATTCACACGACGCTTAATATTGAAATGATCGTACGACGCTTGTAATACTATTGACTACGCGACAATGGCAGTAATAATCTGAAAGATTGGTTGCCAAAAATAAAGTTAAAAAGAAGTACTAATAATCCATTGACAAACCGAGAATTAAAAGATACTGGTCTATTTTATCTTCGTTTATTTATATATGTATATATTTTCTTTATACTTATACAAGCATACACCCGCGAGTTCATTCGCGTTAAATTATAAGATAAGGGTAATAACAATAAAATGCAGTTTAGTGCAGTAATAAAATGGTTAGCATAACAATGTTGTCTACTAAACAACACGTAAGAGCTAACTTTGACGGTTATCGGACAAATGGTGTAGGAGTTTAACTATCACAGAAATACTAATATCCTTTATCGATGTGTTCCATTGCCATTAAAGAACGTTAATG
>JACEII010000077.1:305024-351401 GCA_014332785.1 Antheraea mylitta | reverse complement strand
TCATAGTGACTCGCTTTTGCGCGTCGCGTTTCGGGATCAGCCTGTACATATCCAGTACCGGGTGACTTTCGTCATTATGGCCGGCATGACAGCGGCGATTGACGATGGATGATCTGTCTCTCGGTGGTTGCCACTGTTTTTGGATTGTACTATGCTTACCATCAGGCATAGTGCAGTCACTTTGTCGTGCATCAATAAAAATAAAAAAAAAACACCAGGTTATCCATCTGTTCGTTTGTCACCTATGATATAAAAACAAATATTGTGTGTACTTATGTACACGCGTTAGAAGTTACACTTCTTTGGCGTAACAAGATAAATATCTTTTCAAAATTTTATCTTTCGCCTTATTCTACGTTTGTAGAAGAAACGACACTAACAATAGAAAAAAGGTATTTAATACATTGAAAGTTTTAATACAAAGAAACAAAATGTTGACTATAGCTAACTTCAGGGTGTCGGTTTTTCGCGACGGTATGCGCGCGCATCTTAAAATTTGCTCTCACCATTTTTCAAAAGAAGTATAACTTTAAAAACCGAAGATACTTCAAATATAACGCATAATATTTACCTTCTCTCTATACATATAATAAGAATGAAAATGTAACGCGTCTGAAATTTTTAGATTTCTGTATAAAAATTGTTACTCGTGTCTAGGAATAAGAAATAGAATACATTTCAATTATTTTTAGAAATGTCTGTCTCTTTGTCTAGACACGCATCACTGCTAACATACTGCGTTCATGATAAAATCAAAATCAAAATATCCTTTATTTAGTTTAGGCCCTGAGAAGGCGCTTATGGAAGTCAAAGCTACCACCGGTTCGGAAAACAACCCAGTCATCGAGAAGAACCGGCAAGAAACTCGATCTGGCTAATCTTTTCATGTTTCATATTTTTACAAACTATAATTTAGTTACAATGTTTTTAATGGGTGTACAGAGAGGAGCGTCATTTCCAGACGTCACAATCGTTCACATACTGGTCCACCCTATGATAGCCTTTAGATATTAAAACCCGCTTGACGTGGCTCTTGAACTCACTATCAGTCAAATCGGTAACCTGTTTAGGATAAAATATCATCATATCTCAAAATCATAATGCATATCTTTGAGTAACATTTAATCTCTAATTCACTAAAATCGGTTTAGTCTATCAAAAGTTATTTTAATTGTAATGACGACGCGACTTAAATACGACAGGAAAGTCACTTCATTCATAACTATTTCTATTAAGTTCCACACGGACGAAGTCGGGGCACAGCTAGTATATAGCTATATATATTATAATTGCAATTATTATTTATCAGCGTGGAATAAGGATATTCTTTACTTCTAACACGCAGCGGGAAGCTCTCAAGAGGAAAAAACCACGATTTTGAAACATTTTTCATTAGTGCTCCGCTCCTATTAGTCTTAGCGTGATGATATATAGCCTATAACCATTCTCGATGAATGAGCTATATAACACTGAAATCATTATTCAAATCGGACCAGTAGTTCCTGAGATTACCACCTACAACGTCACAAACTCACAAACTATACCTCTTTATAATATTAGTATAGATAATAATATTTTTTTATTAATATCGGCGCTACTTTAAAAATTTCATTTTGACGTTTGTACCAATAGTGAGATTCAATATTAGCATATTGTAACTCAGCTGTATCACTAAATATTATAAAATTAACTCTTCTGCCACGTTTGTCTGTCTGTCTGTTCGTGATAAACTCAAAAATTACTCTACGGATTTTCATGCGGTTTTCACCAGTAGATAGTTCATGAGGTATGTTTAGGTATATAAAGTTTTTTTGTTATTATCAAGATGGGACAATGTCAACAGGGCGCGCTAGTTACATTATATATTCGGTTTTTTTTTCGAACTGACTGACTATGCTATTGGCCTTTACAGCTTCACCGGACTTCGTTTATATATTCGTGATTGATGTGTATGTGTTATTACTAGTTAAAGAATAAATCTAGGTCAAACAAATAACGGCTATATAAAATTTATTAAAAATTCGTACTTATTTAGCATAAGATATGGGTGCCAAATTTTGTGAATCGTCATATAATAATCGATTGAGTAATCAACCATAATTTAAACAGATCGACAACCCTGACTAACGAAAGATCGTTGGATACTGAGCACGCGCAAACCGCTGGAAACCAAGGCTGCTCCCGGGGAATTCTGTTGATTTTACCATACGATACTAACAGTTCTGATCACTTTGTATACAATGTTTTCATGAACTGTTTTTATTTTGGCAACCAATCTTCCAGATAATTTCTGTCATTATCTAATGTCTTGCGATAATTTCAATGCTTTAACAAAATGGTGTTTTTTTTATATATCATAGGAGGCAAAAGAACACCTGGTGTTAAGTAATCACAGTCGTTCATAGACACTAGCAACACCAAGGGATTTGGATTTGGAAGAAACGGGTCACCTGATGTTAAGTGATCACCACCTTCCATAGACACTATTAACACCAGAGGAGACGCAAATGCGTTGCCAGCAGGAGAAAGGGGAAGTGGGAGGAAGGGAAGGGGGAGGTTGGCCAACGGCGCTCTCACTGACCGAATGAAACGTAACAATGGAAGTATTGTTATTTTACGTTAGTTTTTTATGAGAGGGTGGTAATATCCTTGTTTTTTATTAACGTGGGGAAATCCCTTATGGATACCCCTCCTCCCGGGGGAGAGGGTGGGTTATGTCCGACTCGCACGGACTAAAATCCCACGGTGTACTGACAGGCCGTATTTGTTGGGGCGGCAAGGAATCGTATTAACTATTCAACCTTGGATAGCTGCCCCAACAGCCCGCCCGGTGGAAGGTGAGAAAGAGTCATACTGAGTACACTTTAGTTCCCCCCTCTCAGATTTAGCTACGGTGGCGGAATAAGACGGGCGAATTACCGCCGCCGCCGCCGTGAATTCATACACATTTAAAAATTCAAAAGAAAACAGTTTTGAGTTTTTATTTCCGTCGGCAATCCTTATGACTGTCTCGGCTTTCCTTTTTAATAATATATTATGGTTCAGCTCTACACTTACCTTTACGATTCAAACGTTAATCGTATGATACATTGTATTTAAAAATATATAAATACACTGACTCGGCCTGAATTAAGCCTCACGAGTTGGCAATTACAGTGGTTTTTTTGCGCACAGTGGATCCGCCTGAATGCTAGTCAGTTAACTAATCTAAATAACCGCATTTAAGGTGCTAAGTGACCAATTATAACAACTTAACCCCACTCTAAATGTAATAACCAGTAGTTTATGAGACGTTTATCCAGGACCAACGGCGTAAAATAAAATCTTAAACGGGCCATTATGTGGTGTGCGTCAATCGACGTTTACCATCACAACTAAGCATTAACAATAATAAATTGTTGCGAAAAATATATTTTAAATTGCGGGATAATTTAAACTATAGTAGCGGCAGGCAGTAGTGGCCGTTTTGACGTTTGCTTGAAATTCCATATAAATTAATGACTATGTTTGAAGAAGCAAATTGCTGTTCTTTATTGTTAATAGGAACGGCTCAGTCTTCGAATTTATCGTAAGTATAATTTAAAAAAAATAGTATAATGTTTTCTAAATTATATATATTTATAACTATAGAAATATATCTATGTAAATACTGCTATATAATGCTGTATAATCCTGTGGACAAATTTCACTTTTTATATAAAACTAAATTATTAAATTAGTTCTTCAACATTTATCATTTTATTTACATAGATGTATTAAACATATCAGTTACATTTAAAAACAAGGTAAATCCAATTTTAATCATCCATATAACACGTTTCATTTTTTCAAACATTTTTAGTTTTTATAGACCGAGAAAGTACTTCATATTTTGCCCTACATAAGGATTTTAATTTTGTTCATGGCCTTCATATTTAATATGTACAAAATTTGATCTAGCTTATTGCAAAATATAACGACAGATATACTAAAGCCTGGTCAGGATGGTCAGCTATAATTTAAAAAAAAAACATCTAAATTGGTTAACCGTTGTTCGAATTGTAAGCATACTAGCCTTTGCCCGCGACTTCGTTCGCGTGGAAAAATTACTTTGGGCAGACGCTAAGCTCCAAGAAGAAAAAAATACCCCGATTTTTAAATATTCTTCATTGGTGCTCCGTTCATATTGGTCTTACCTTGATGACATATAGCCTATAACCATCCTCGATAAATGAGCTGTATAACATTGAAAGAAATTTTCAAATCGGATCAGTAGTTCCTGAGATTACCCCCTACAACGTCTCAACATCACAAACTTTACCTCTTTATAATATTAGTATTAACAGACAGCCAAAGAGAAACGCATCGTTTTATAATACGCGAAGAATGGCCATTACATAGTTGGGGAATACTATATTTTTAAATTAAAAAGTATTTAACACGTGTAAACCGACGAATAAAGGTTGCAAAAATGATATAATGACAGTGGTACATTTGTAACCCGTCAATCATTACGGAGTCGTGTTAACCCTT
This sequence comes from Antheraea mylitta, assembly GCA_014332785.1. Taxonomy (NCBI): domain Eukaryota; kingdom Metazoa; phylum Arthropoda; class Insecta; order Lepidoptera; family Saturniidae; genus Antheraea; species Antheraea mylitta. The sequence goes on along the minus strand of JACEII010000077.1, from coordinate 346,889 downwards.
CGAGCGAGTTTGCCGTAGGCGTCGGACAAACCCGTCGGCCTTGAAAGAAGGTCGAGACCGTACAACAGGCTATCCTCTTTTTTAACCTATAAAAATTGACCATAAAGCGTTCAGGCGATCATTTGCACAGAGTAGTTTGTTTTACAGAGATATAAAATACCGATTTAGATGCAACCTCTGAAAAAAAAAGGTTAAAAAGTTGACCTCTATATACATAGAATTATATGTCGGCCTTTGTGTATTAGGTGCATTATTTACTAAGTTAGCTTCTCGAGTTAGATGTACATTCGTGTATTTAAGAACTTTGTTTAGGAAAAAACTGGTAAAAATAAATGTTGTCCATATTTATCTCCGAAACTGGTATAGCAATTTTGATGATACTTTTAATAAAATATAGAGAATTTTCTGAGTATATCTTCAATTTATCAAGACAAAAAATGTAGTTTCTATGAAAAATCGAAACATTGTAACGAGAACAAATTGACGGAATAATCAAATTACTTTTTTACTTTAGAATCGATTAAATAACTATTCATTTCAAATATAATCTGATAATAAAACCGTCATATTTACCAATTCTAAGCTATAAAAAATTGAACCGTCAAGGGTCGCCTGGTAGATGTGAAACACATGTGTAAGTAAACAAGACTGTATACACTATATGTATGCAAGCTTAGTGCGGCAAGAGAGATTGTGCACAGTCACTTGCGCATGGTATCGCTTCGCCACGTCTCACACACACGGCTTGTATCGCCACGCTATCAATCAGGTTTAGAAAAAGAGCGTTCAACAAAGTAAACATCACACGGGACAAATTTAGTTAATTAAATGTAGTTTTTTAAAACTTTATTCGTCTTTGTTGATTGATCTGGCATACTCGATTTGATGCATACACTTGTCATATTTTATGACGTTTCTCTATCTCTCTCGGTTTATAGTATTCTTCTCTCTCTCCTTCTCTGTGGACAGATGTATCTTTCGTCCTTTTTGTGTCGTCCGTTAAGATTCGATGTTCGAATTTTACTTTTAACACGACGAGGAAATTTATTTTAAATAGAGTTTTCAAATATAAATACCGTGAAATAAATATAACTAGTGATCGTCTAATGGTTAAAATTCGACTATACATCATTACTTTTTGAGGTTTTACTATTAACGGAAAAGAACCGAAGAATAGTCACCTTTTTTGAGTTAACACTAAAATTCTTGAACATCTATTAAACAAAAAGAAAACTTGCATGTATCAGTGTGCACACGCGAAGAAGTGAAACTATATTGGCATGTATGTATTAAACAATATATATATGAGAATGCTCACAAACTATATATTACAAAAAAGTTAAATACGTATTGAATACTTGCTTTAAAAAAGTTTGGGTTGTTACATATTACATGCATCGCGCTCGCTGAACGCTGCTGTGGCGAGTTTTGCGTTATCCTTTTTCGCAAGTCTCACCTAACCTAAAATTCCAAAAATTACAGTATCATGATGTCCACAGTGATCTCCGAAACTACCGATCTTTATAATAATGGCCATTTATGAATAATCTGGTCCAACTTGAGAGATAGGATAATTTTTATTTCGCTGAACGGCCTCGATATCTTTTAATTACAAATTAAATAATTCTTTTTTTTTTAACTTTATTTTTGGCAATTAATCTTTCAGATTATTACTGCCATCGTCACGTAGTCGATAATATTACAAGCGTCGTGCAATCACTTCAATATTGCGTCGTGTGAGTCAATATTCTAACAAGATGGTGGATCCCTTGTTAGAACCTGCTAGGGAGTTTTTGTGGCATCTCAGAATTTCATGCTCCGCGGTATTATTTTCTATTCACTTCACTTATGCACAATAAACTAACTAGATTACGTAAAACTCCACCAAATTTACAAAATATAGAGTCCAATAACACAAGATTATGAATAAAATATAAAATCCACTACATGACAGACTAAAATCCCGCCAAAAACTCCTAAATAATTCTTAATGTTGATTATTCTTTAATTGGTAAGTTCCCTCAATCGCGAACAGATGGTGCTTTAAATTAGTTTGTTGAAAGAAAACTGCAGGACCGACTATTATAGATATCTCATAGATGACGACACATTTAATTTTGAATTACTTTTTCAAGTCCAGTTTATTTTATGGTGCACGTGTGGTATTCAATTCAACGTGTAATAACTGAGCCACAGCAACGCGTGGCCGAACAAGCTAGTAGAAGATAATTATTGATAAAAATTACTCTACGCCAGTGAGAGTGTCCGTAGATAGAAGCGGGTACTTTTTGTCCGAGCTCGTGTACTCTGGGTAACAACCGCATAATGCGCTCGTCCGCCATCATCTGCCTCTATCCGTCCAGGTGTGATAATACCATTCTTATTGAATTTATTACTATGTTACCGCGAACAAATAAGTAACTATACGTCAATATAACTCTATTATTATCCCATGCCCTTTTCATAACCTTTAATGGTTGATTAACGGTAGAAAATGTACCCATTATCTGACTGCAATTATGGAGTCTTTTTTTGTTTTCCTCGAACTGACTACGCTATTGACCTAGCAAGGTCTTAACAGCTTCACCGAACTACTAAGGCGAGCGCTTAGGGCATTCAGCCGATTTTATTTGACAACTAGCTCAAGGGTGCACGGCGCACCTCGGCTTGGGCTGTTGCCGATTGAGTCTAATGTTTTTTAATGTTTGTATGTGTATTTCTAAGGTCGGGTTTTTATCCACTTCCCTTGTGCACAATAACCGAACTATATTGCCATTAATATCACAGAATATAGAGTCAAATAACACAAGATCATATACATATAGGAATGCTAATACAACGTGTCTGTCCTTTCTAGATATTTTGAAAAAAATAATTGTTGCGGGTGTCTTAAAAAAAGTTATAAAACACATTTCAATCATTTTTAAAAAGATCTGTATGTCTATCTGTTTTTTTTTTTAACACGAGTCACTGCTAAAGTACTCTGTTTATGATAAAACCTTTTCAAGATAAGCATACAGCATAAATTCGAATAACATTTAACCTTTGTTTAATTAAAATCGGTTCAGTCTATCAAAAGGTGTTGTAATTTTAATGATACCGTGACTTAATTACACGAGAAAAGTAAATAGTAATAAGATGTGATACATTCGTATGACTTTATTAGCCACTGTTCTGTATACCAGGTTACACGCGGACGAAGTCACGGGCACAGCTAGTTATAATTAAAATATAAAAATTTACTGTATGCCAGACTTAGGTGTCGCCAAAAACTAACGCACTAAGTGGTTTTTGATATGAAATGACTTAAATTCCTGACTTTTTTCCTCAGGTTGGTTTTCGGCATGCGGCTGTCGAGGCGGAGCGTTAGCGTCGGCGCGAGGCTCCATCGCCGCCCTGCTCCGCGCTAGAGCCTTCGCCCTCGTGTCCCCGCGGGCGATCTCCGCGTACAGAGCGCGACCGGCTTCTGGTAACTGAATTATTAAATTATAAATAACATGCCCGGTGTTGACAGCATTTGGTATACGTTTATTAATTTATATGCGTAGAAATCAACAACTGTGGTTTTTTTCTCTTGTTCCATCGGCGATGCACACATATTCACTGGTTTATACGTAATGCTCCGTAATGTTATAAAAAAAGATGAGCTGTCACGGGACGTCTGGCAGATGTGATACATTAAAATTGTTTTGTATAAGTTATATGCATAAAAGAACAGATTACGACAGGAATCAGTTATGTCATAGAGCTAAAAAATTAAATTAGTTCCATAAAATAATGACTATTTATTTTATTACATAAATATTAATTTTTATTAAATACAAGATACAAAAATTCAACTAAGCGCTGGCACGGAGTCTTTTGCGACATTTATCAAAGGGCGCTAAGTCGTCGGCGCGTGCAATGTAACACTAGTAAAACAAGAGGCCTACAAGATAGGGTTGTAAATGTTTTTGAGTATTTCGTTAATAGTGCAATGTTCGTGTTTTGCGTCGCCACGCCAACAATCAGGTTTACTCTCCGCCATAGATGTTTCACATCAAAAACTTGGCTAGCTAGCTTGTTTTTGACGGCTGCACTGTTAATCCGCCTGTATCAAGCAACATATAACTATTTCTCTTTCACCTCCGATATTGAGAATACGCCATCTTCCACATTTTTAACCTAAGACAGTGTGGCGTCACAATATTACTTTACGCATGTGTGCGTTATCGTGCCATTTGTTTTATCGAAATATCGTGTAGGTAATGTATCTACAGCTTTTTAGTTATAAGTAACTTTTGCCTGCGACTTCGTTCGCGTAGAATAGTTACTTTAGGCTAACGCTAATACGCAGCAGAAGCTATTGGAAGAAAAAAAAATGATATTGATACATTCTTCATTAGTGCCAGGCTCCTATTAGTAATAACTTGACTTTCACGCCATCATGCGCAAACGATGTGCCTCTATGATGCGCAGGGTACGCGCCAGCACCAACAGCATCTTGAATACTGTAACGGACCGGTGGGACAGCCCCATACTGAGACACTGGATACGCCTACATACTGTGGCGTTGTAAATAATTACTCTGTGTACAATAGATTTAAGTACTAACCCTAATTTCTAAGTTGTGTGTATACTACCTAGTGGACTGTTGTCTGTAATAAAAAGATTTTTATTTGATTTGATTTGATAACGTGATGATATATAACCCATAGCCTTCTTCGATACCATACTAACACTGATAGAATTTTTAAAATCGGACCAATAATAGTTCCTAAGATTAACGCGTTCAACCTACTAAACAAACAAACCCTCCAGCTTTATAATATTAGCATAGATTAATTATTATTCTTCTCTCTTACTTAACTCTAGTCGTTATTCAAATTACAATAACTTTTGATAGAGTGGACCGATTTTAATGATACAAAAAATGAGTTACTCCATGGGGTTTATACTATAGGAATAATTATCCAAATAATTATTAGTATTTATTTTAATTTTATATAATTATTTGTACAGAAAGCGGCAGGATAGGCGCGCAATATGAGCGAGCGGCTGCACGACCCGGCACGCCGCTCCGCTTAGCGGGTGTATTCGCGGACGGCAGCAAAGCAAAAGCTCCTAAGTACGCTCAACTCATCGATCCTCAGGGGAACGTGAGTATCTATTCTATATTTATCTTTGTACACATACTAGCCTCTGCCCGCGCGTTCGTTCGCGTAGAATAGTTACTTAGGGCTAGGGCCAACGCGCAGTGGAAGCTCTCAAGAAGAGAAAAAACGATTTTTAAACATTATTTATTGGTGCTCTGCTTCTATTGGTCTTAGCGTGATGATATATAGCCTATAACTATCCTCGACTACTGAGCTATATAACAGTGAAAAAATTTTTCGGAATCGGACCAGTAATTCCTGAAATTACCCCTTACAACGTCACAAACTCACACTTTACCTCTCTATAATATTAGTATAGATATAAAACTATATATCTGTCCAGCCAGTCTGAAGTCCTTCTAAACAGCTGGACAGATTTGGATGAATTTTTTTATATGTGTTCAGGTATTCAAGAATAGTTCCTAATCTTCGTAACTTCAAGAATAGTATGAATTAATAATATTATTGTATGTAGATTTCATTCCAAAACGTATCGGCCAATATTTATGATATTTTGTATACGAGAAATATATACTCTAATATACTTTTGACAGGAATTGCTAGGCTAAGGTGGTGGTAGACTGTAGATGGTAGAGCCACGCTGAAGCTATTACTGGTTTTAGCATAAATGGGTCGGCTCGTTCGGGGTAGTACTACCCGACTCACAGAAAACCGCCGTGAAGTAACAGTGCTTGCATTGTTGCGTTTCGTTTGGTCAGTGAGAACGCCGGAGGCCCACATTCCCCTCTCCCTCCCCTCCGTCCTCCCCCTCTCCCTTCCCTCCATCCTCCTCCTCCCCCTTCCCCACCAACACAGGCTGGCAACGTACTTGCGACTCCTCTGGTGTTGCTGTTGACTATGGACGGTGCCGATCACCTATCCTTAGGTGACCCAGGTGTTCGTTTGACTCCTATTATATATATAAAAAAAAAACAAATATCAATAATATGTACTCAGGCCTAATCCCGTTGATATTATTGTGTGCTGACTAACTACACGCTTTGATTGTTCTATAAGATTCCAAGACCTCTTATCCCCAGTCTATTATCCAATGATGATGAGCTCTAAACGTTCACTAACGTATCCTTAAAGCGATCTAATTTTATTGTACAATGAAGTAATAAACTCTGTAGTCGAGTCTATGATAAGAGCGGAAAGCGGTCTTGTAAAACAAAATTACAATATTGACTGTATTTTGAAACTCAGATATGTTGCCTATATAGTTACCGAACTATGGTCAAAAACCTTTTGATGCATTTTGTAGAGTATATTTTTTAATAGTCGATTTTGTGGTTGTTAAAAAAATTGTTAAACTACTAGTATAAGCATATACTAATAAAATTGACATGTCTGTTGTTTGTCCGGGTTACTTTTCGAAAAAGCTGAATAGATTTTAATGACAGGTATTTTTCAGACTATTTCTAAGTTCACATATTGTTATACTTTTAGAGAAAAGGTAAGGAGTAATGATGCCATTAAAGTGAAGTAACTTAAAAATTTGCAAAAGAGTTATAGAATTTAAACAGCAATAGGATTACAATAAAATTATCAAATACAAAACAAAATTATCCCAAATGAAAATGTATTATCACGATAGAATAAAACGAGCTAATGAAATACTAATCTTGTAACTTATAGGGAAAACATTTAAGTAAAACTGAATATCCACTTCAACAATGCCCCAGATTTAATACGAAGAGATTAGACTTTGTAACTATGTCCGTAAATGTTCCCTTCGATCTTTTGGGCTTAATAGAGAAGGTACCTACTATCTTATCATTTGATAATTTTGTAAAGCTTGTAATCATTAATCCCAGGCATTTAACGGACTTGAAATTACCGTGACTCTCTTATTTGCACCTAAATTATGATTGACAAACTCATGTATCCCGTCAAGAGGAAGGGAAATGACACGTATCTAACTGCAACTCTCTCTCCCAACACATTGTTAATTCCTAAATATTTTTATTCGAAAACGACAAAATTGGAAAAGCAGGTAAAATTACCAATAAACATATCAAACAATTATTGACTACATTTTCCATTTGAGGCTAGTAGTTAGTTGGTACTAGACAATAACTTACCTCAATGTTATATCTGCATTACGATCATTCCCTTTACAGAAAGCTGGAGTTTTTTTTTAAAAATCGTATGACTAAATACGGTATCCAGTGGATCGCTTGATAAATTACTCTATTTGTAGCTGCGAGATTCAATTTATCTGGAACAGTGTAGCAGCCAAAAATTCGTAACTCTTTAGTACCACCCAGGAAGCAAGGAAATGAAAGCGGGGGTCGTGAATCATCTCTTGAAGATTGTAATTTGCAAGGTTACAATCTTTAGTAATATTATAGCTTATCGCCTATTCCTTAAGCCATACACGGAAATTTTATAGGTCTACAATATACATTTTAGTGCTATACTCATATTGTTTAATCATCATTAAACCAAGCTTAGTATATAGTGAATAAACATTAGGAACGGATGATTAGGGTCCTGAACACTATGAGACAATTCTTCACACCTGGTTAGTTCTATTTCCACTACGTTCTTCACAAGACACAAATTGGACCACGTTTAGTATATTTATATGTACATAATCGTGATTGTCGAGTGGTTTGGCCTCTGGAATGTCAGTAGCGAAGAATTTTTCGTAATTCACAATCATTCCTTAATTTAAAATGGTATCACTATCGGCCGACGGTGAAGAAACATATCATGAGGAAGGAAATGACTTGAGAAATGGTCTTGAAGTAACACTGTATATTGGAAGATATAGAATTGTGGATTACTCGGAGTCTGAAATCGCCAATACGTCGTGGGCTGGTATGATAGGTGGTAGAGTTATGTTGAAGCTATAACTGGCTTCAGCATGAATGGGTCTGATCGTCCGGGGTAGTATCACCCGATACACAGAAAACCGACGTGAAGTAACATTACTTATATTGTTGCGTTTCGTTCGGTCAGTGAGACAGCCGGAGACCCACTTCTCACCTTCCCCCTTTCCTCTTCGCTTCCTAAAAACAGGCGGGGAACGCACTTGCGACTCCTCTGGTGTTGCAAATGTCTATGGACGGTGGTGGTCACTTAATATCAGGTGACCCACCTACTCGTTTGCCTTCTATGATATAAAAAAATGGTGATCATGCCCATACCCTTCTTTGGGTAAGATGCCCCTGCAGTGGGTCTCTTATTAGCTGATATGATGATACTGAAAGTATATTTATCTTCGATTTCCTCTGTAATCTGGACAGGTTTTAGAGACCGGCTGCTGGCTCTTGGGAATGATGAAGACGTTACCAAGGATATCGGTTCCATTCAGATATTACCTCGTCGAGACTAGTATATTGTCTATACCACTGCTGCAACGTTGTTTCTTTTTTTATCTCTATTTGTGACAACCGATCTTTCAGATTATTACTGTCATTGTCGTGTAATTATTGATATTACAAGCGTCGTGTGATTATTTCAATGATCCAACAAAATGGTCCCTTGTTAGAATCTTCCAGGGAGTTTTTGTGGCATCTCAGAATTTCATGCTCCGTGGTATTATTTTCCATTCACTTCATTTATGTACAATAAAATAACTATATTATGTAAAACACCACCAAATTTACAAAATATAGAGTCAAATACCACAAGATTATGAATAAAATATAAAATCTACTACATGACAGACTAAAATCCCGCCAAAAACTCCTGCAACGTTGTTTAGCTCGATTCCTATTATTTGTATGAAGAGTTAAACTAGTGAAAAATGGGCATTTTCACAGTGAATTTTATATTGTATTCTGGCGTTTAGCGAAAAAATATTGTTGTGAATTCATGGAGTCATAAAATTCTATACTAACTCTAAGCGCGATGCACTTGACAGCGAGGAGAACACGAAGTTCCTGATGTCATCTCAGTGACCTAAGTGCAACTAATTCCTATTTTTTTATTAGTATTAGTCAGGACAAGTTTCGTATAAAAGGAAATGTTTGAAAAATCGTACGGAAAATTCGAGCGAAAAGTGGAAAATTTTGATTACAAATTTTCTTACAAAAAAGTGAATACATGCGAAAGAAAACTGAGAGAGAAATGACAGACTGATATTCAGTTATACAATTGGCATTCTATGTCATTACATAGTCATACTGTAAAGGACGATTAGGTCTATCTTCTTCATTTGTACGCTCATGCTAAGTCGAGACAGGTGGTTAGTATAAAAAAAATGAATACTGTTTGTATATTTGGCAAAATTGATCTGCAGATTTATTAGAAGTTAGTCAGGTGAGAAATGAAGACATTTAATGTGAAACATCTATAGGCGAGGGTAAACTTGATTGTGCGTGGCGATACAGGCCGTGTGTGCGTGACGTGGCGACGTGATGCCATGCACAAGCGACAATGCGCAATCTCTCTTCCCACACTGAATTCGCATACCTCTAGTGTATACAGTGTTGTTTACTACGTTACACATGTGTTTCACATCTTCCAGACGTACTATGACGGCTCAGTTTTTTATAGCGAATTTATTGTATCTAATATGTAGTTAGATATTACCTAAAGATAAAATAATAAAAATATGGTCGTCAATTTATATACCAATAACTTTTTTCTAGACTAATTAAACACAAATCGCCGATCGACAGAATATAATTATGATTAGGAATCTAATTAAAAACACATCCTGTTTCAATAGAATAAAAAAAATCTATACCGATCTCGAACACCATGAGATTACGTTTGGAAAAAAAAATAAAAAAACGTAAAGAAGCAATAAAACCTTCACACTCAAAAGAACATTACATTCTTCGTCTATTTTTGTTTGACAACCCATAGTAATAGCAGGATCTCGGCAGTAAAGCGCCTGCAAAGTTATACATGCAAATTGCCACGGCGAAAATTAACCTTAAAGCTTTGGAATAAAGGACATGCTTGACGCAACAAGCGAAAAGGAATGCGTCGGTTAGACAAATTTAAATTTGCAGTCGTTTCGAACGAAACTCCGCGTTATTTGTATGTATAAACGATACTCTTTATTTTTGAAGTAGCACAGGTAAGTTTGTCGTGTTTCTGCAACGTAGGGCAGTGTCCTCCGTGAACCATGTTGCTAAGAGTCCAGAATAGGGATGTCACGATTTCGAAATAAAATGTTTTTTTTTTTCATTTAACTTTTCAGGTTTTTTGCTTTATTTTTCGACCGAGAAAAGTTATTGTCCGCGTTTCTTAGAACTAGAGAGCTCGGTTTAAGATTATATTGAGTTTGTAAATCCGTTTAGTAGATGTTTCTATTCTTAATGTGTTCATTAGATTTTTTTGTTGTATTTAACTTGTATTATCATATGAAAGTGATCGATCTGAAGAGATTGGATTATTTAACATTTATTTTGATAATATAGCGGTCTTAATATTACGTAAGAAGAATTTTTGTAATTGGTGACCGCCCTCTCCTGCTGGTACCAGAAAAAGTAAGCAGTGCTCCTACCGTTTTACCGTATGGCAATATAATGAAATACAATAGTATCTGATCCACTGAACTTCAATTTCTGAATTCTGTCAAAATCGATGAAGATCTTACTATGTTCTTCTGTGCGACTCATACTTTATGGAAATTTTTTAAACAAAAATTTTTCATTGTTCGGTAAGACTTTTGAAACATGTTCTTTTACGCCCTACGTTGTACAACAATTATAAATACTATAAAAAGAGAATTAGCTAAATACATGGTGGTAGAGCCACGCTGAAACTATGAATAGGTCGGCTCATCCAGAGTAGTACCACCCAAACCACAGAAAAATCGACGTGAAGTAACAGTGCTTGCGTTGTTGGATTTTAATATGAAGTTATTAAGTTTATTACGCCCACTTGCAAGCGAATTAATATTTCGTATTCTAAAATTCGAGTGATTTCGGTTCTTTAACAAAATGGCGGCGTTCTTATTAGATCTTTCCATAAAGATTATGTGACATCATTAATCACTGCAAATTATAAAACAAAGACTTCTGCCACGCCTGTGTGTCTGTTCGCGATAAATTCAAAAACTACTGAACGAATTTTCATGGGCTTTTCACCAGTGGATAAAGAAATTCATGACGAATGTTTAGGTATACTACTTGTCAAGGTTTTTTTTATTATCATGGCCGGACAACGTCCAACGGAGCGCTACTTTTCTATAAATTTGAATCCACTTCCAATTGTGCGCAATAATCAAAACATATTATAAAAAAACTAGCCTCTGCTCGCGACTTCGTTCGCTTTTTTTTTCGAAATGACTACGCTATTGACCCAGCAACGTCTTAACAGCTTCACCGGACTACTAAGGTGAGCGCTTAAGGCACTCAGCCGATTTTATTTTGGCAACTAGCTCAAGGGTGCACGGCACACCTCGGCTTGGCTGTTGCCTGTTGCATGCAAAATCGCGACCTATCTTAGCTAACCTAGCTAACTATTCATATATGTATGAGTTGTTGAGACGTATATGTATGTGTACCAAGCATACACGCCTCAACAACTCCTCCATATATTTATTATCGGAAAACTGAGAGTTTTTCAGTTCGATAAGGGAAAAAAAGTAAACCCTTCCACTTTCATGTGTAAGCGTGTAGGCGTGCACGGGTGTGGGGGTGATCGTGTAGTGTTGAAGCGGTGATGTATATTTGTGTGTCACCGTATCGCGCAAGCAACGCACTCGAGGGCTCCCTACCGAGGGATCGAACCTAGGTTTGAGCCGCTGCCGCGGGAGGCCTAATCGGGTAAAGACTTCGTTCGCGTGCAATAGTTACTCTGGGCTAACGCTAACACGCAGCGGAAGTTCTCAAGAGGAAAGAAATGAGCTATATAACATTGAAAGAATTTTTCAAATCGGACCAGTAGTTCCTGAGATTACCCCCTACAACGTCACAACATCACAACGCCACAAACTCACAAACTTTACCTCTTTAAAATATTAGTATAGATTATTAGATTATAATATTAATATATGACACTGATATTATATAGGAATAAATATGTGAGGAGGGATGGATGATTGTTATTCATCCACGCAAAAAATTAACAACTAAGTTTGATGAAACCTTACCTTAGTTTAGATTAACACATATGCTAAAATTCATTAAGATATTATTTATTAAAATTAGCCGAAATATAACACTATTTTCAAGTTGGAAAAAATCCTGGCTAGGGAAAACTATCTCAGTATGCGCTATAAACTTTTTTTTATATCATAGAAAGCAAACGAACAGGTGGGTCACCTGATGTTAAGTGATCACCGCCGTCCTTAGACACCAGCAACACCAGAGAAGTCACAAGTACGTTGCCAGACTGTGTTGGTGGGGAGGGGGAACGGTGCGGAAGGGAGGGGAAAGGGAGAGGGGAAGGTGGTTCCCCGGAGCTCTCACTGACCGAACGTAACGCAACGATGCTGCACGCTCTGCAACTTCACGTCGGTGTTTCTGTGAGTAGGTGGTAGTACACCGAGCGAGCCGACCCATTCGAGCTGAAACCAGTTACAATTTCAGCGTGGCTCTACCACCTTAAAAATGATCATAGTTACTTGAAAATAACCATCATTTCTAAAAACACTAACGCAGCAAAGTTAATGACTGTCGCTAGTAATAAATAATATGGGGTCAAATAACCTGAGTTTATTAGTAAAAAATAAGAGCCAATTAATAATAGACAGTATTCCCACAAAAACACCTATTAATATGTCATGTATAAATACGAATATGATAGGGTTGCCATGTTTCTATAAAACACATCCGCTTGAATTCATGATATCTTATCAACCCTAAGAGTCTATACGCTTCTGCGAAAAATGACGCGCGTCGCCTTTTGTTTATGGCGTAAGATGCGCCTTAATTATGTATACCCGCTGCGGGAGACTGCACAGTTAAACGCTGCGGGCGAATTCTAAAAGCGGACGACTTGGGGTACAGCCGACATTATATCACAGTCTCTATTGTTGACATTATCCGCATTAAAGTGTCATAAATATCACGACCGGCGACAAATTATCATTACTAATAATAAAACTATAAGTAAATTTATTATTTCTTACTGGACGTGTTTATCATATTCTATGCGCTGTGAATGCAATTCATCACGTCACAATGCTTTAGAAAGATGCATGATGTATGTAAAGTATTATTTAGAATAGACCTGTCAGACTCTAGACAATCAAAACAAACTAAAAACCTTCAGCTAATATTGATAAGGTTTGAAGACTAACCAAGCTTTCCACATTCTCGCTTTATATGAGGTAAACAATTCTTGATCATTGTTAAACTACAACTACTATTCGACAGTAACTAAATTATAACTAAGGAATGAGTCTCTCCTGATATGTTGGTTTAATATTTATGTTGTAAATTTTTTTCTATTATTTAATCATAAAAACTAGTATAGTGTGCCACTATGGGAAAAAAAATCTTACTAAATAGGTATTTTCAAAATTTGCGATTGCGTTTTGCTTCATTACCTTATATAGTTTGCGGCCCGCGGCACCAAGAGTGAAACATATTTTCAGGTTCTTTAAAAAAAAAAATAGTACGACTAGTCTAATTGTTTGATGTTATTTTTTTTTGTACAGCCAAGTAATGTTAATACTTCTAATAAGTGTATATAAATAAAAGAAGGAGATTACAAAAGCTCTATTTTTATTCTCAAACGTCATATTTTAATATTATATAGTTAAGGGCACTGTTGGGAAGAATGTAATAAAACCGCATATATTAAAGTCTATCTAATCGTTTAAACTGCAAATCACACCAAATAACATACATACGTACACATATTCATGAAGACACTCATTTGTAAAATATTAGCGTCCATCTACGCGCAGTTGGATAGAAATTTAAAAGCCCTCGTTATATTAAGTCTATTAATTATTAATAAAACAAATTATAAATACACGTATTAGAGAAAGATGCTTGTAGGGATGTTGATAGATCGAAATCCACAGACATCTAACGTTTATAAGAAAACAATTCGAACTCGTGGTTAATTAATATATTTGTTAACGAGTTTCTGCCCTTACAGATATACTAATTTGGTCTAAAAATGATTTCGAAGTTAAGTGTACTTTATGAAACATATTTTGATACAATATATCACCAGTGATGACATTCTCCATAGCACAGCTACATAATAGTCACCCAGACGCTACGACCCCAAGTTCAGTGTCGAACATGACGTGACTGATGGTGCCCTTCAAGCTTAGCTGATGGAACTACCTTAATTATGTAAAAAAAAAACTAAAGAATGTAGACTAGAACGTGTAAGGCATCAATTTTTGTTTAACATTTTGCAATACGAAATTGCGCTTTTAGATAATACAGTTTTTTACTTCACATATATTATTCACTTCCATTAAATTTATGTCGATGTCAGAAAGTTTATTTATTTGAAGTGAGAACTTCTATTGGAGTTTTTGGCGGAATTTTAGTCCGTCATGTAGTGGATTTTATGTTTTACTAATAATCTTGTGTTATTTGACTCTATATTTTGTAAATTTGGTGGTGTTTTACGTAAAATATTTAGTTTATTGTGCATAAGTGAAGTGAATGGAAAATAATACCACGGAGCATGAAATTCTGAGATGCCACCAAAACTTCCTAGAAGATTCTAACAAGGGATCCACCATCTTGTTAAAATATTGATTCACACGACGCTTAATATTGAAGTGATTGCACGACGCTTGTAATATTATTGACTACGCGACAATGGCAGTAATAATCTGAAAGATTGATTACCAAAAATAAAGTTAAAAAAAATTCTATATGCGCGTTGAGCAATATTTTTGGTAAGAAATAAATTTATGATTTCGCGTTATGACATGCTAGTTAACGTGACCGATCGTATTGCGCTTGCGGGGCTTGCGTCAGATTAGTGGCGTGTAGTATAGGAGCGTCCTTTAATATTCATATTGTATATTGAGATTGTGGAGCATATCATATCCTGTTTATATAAATTTCTTCTGTACGTGTGTATATCACTGAACTCCTCCTAAAGGGCTGGACCGATTTTGATGAAATTTGCGTGTTCTAGTGGATCCGAGAATGGTTTAGATTCATAATTGGACCCAGTTGGTGGCGCTGCAGGACAATGTCCGCCGGGTTTGAATCTTAATATTAATTATAATGGAATGACAATATTTAAATTTCGGAATGCGTTTCTTGAAATTACTAGCATAATTATATTCATTTTTATAAAGTCTATTAATGAATGAAACGTATGTGGAGCTGCAAAATATCAATATTATATATACACAAGCCCCTATACTACGCGTCTCTGGACTGACACAAGCCGCGTAAGGGAAATACGATCTGTCATACTTACGTAGCATGTCATGACGCGAAATTATAATTTTATTTTATATCCTGCCAAAAATACCGTCCAACGCGCCTAAAGAAGTGTCCACTTCATAAAACTATTATCTACCTTTATGGACTCAATTAACTATTTAATTCTAATGAAAGTTTTATTTGCTCAAAATGTACAGACAGAGCTGAAGGTAACGGCTAGTTGAAATCCATTAAGGAGCTCATTAACGAATCCCGGTGTATTGTCAACCAGCCTTGTACGGCAAGTCCAAACGAATCGCCGCGCGCCTGTCCTAGGAGAAACTATATTGCCAGGTCTAAAGCTCGCATCCAAATCTATTTATTTCTGAGTATTCTGTTGAAGTGAAAACTGAGATAAATTTTTATTTTTTTAAATTTATACTTTTGCGTCATGAGATGCTACGTAAGCATAAGGCACAGTATAAATATGAGAGACAGTACGGAAACTACGAACAAACGCTCGAAAACGGCACACTCACACAGACATGCGCATCGACGATAGGTTATGAAAGGAAAGGAAGTCGAAAACCGCTTAGGGGTTCAAATATACATCACTGCTACAACACTACACGATCACCCCCACACACGTGCACGCCTACACGCTACACGTTAAAGTGGAAGGGTTTACATTTTTTCCCTTATCGAACTGAAAAACTCTCAATTTTCCGATAATAAATATATGGAGGAGTTGTTGAGGCGTATATGCTTAGTACACATATACGTTTCAACAACTCATACATATATAAATAGTTAGCTAGGTTAGCTAAGATAGGTCGCGATTTTGCATATAACAGGCAACAGCCAAGCCGAGGTGTGCCGTGCACCCTTGAGCTGGTTGCCAATATAAAATCGGCTGAGTGCCTTAAGCGCTCGCCTTAGTAGTCCGGTGAAGCTGTTAAGACCTTGCTGGGTCAATAGCGTAGACATTTCGAAAAAAAAAAAACAGCGTAGTTAGTTCGAGAAAAAAAAAACTTAGGGGTCTCGTCGATGCGCATGTTTGTGTAAGTGTGCCGGTGCAAGCGTTTGTTCGAAATTTCCATACTGTCTGTTATGTGTACTGTGCATAAGGAGCTGTATTGCGTTTACGTGGCTTGCGTCAGACTAGCGACACGTAGAATAGGAGCCTGTGTATATCTAATATTGATATTTTGCAGCTATACGTTTGGTTGATTAATAGATTTAATAAAAACTATTGTTCCGAACGCCAATAAATATGAAAACCATACTAATGTTAATAATATAAATAAACAAATTCTGAAATTTAAACATTGTCATCTACACTACTGTTATAAATAAAAATAGAAAAGAGAACACATTTTATTCTTTTGAATTTTCACTTCTGATGTCAGTTCTTAATTGGAATAATGTTTGTCAATGATTTTAGTACAATTTTATTACAAACAATCTGGTACCCGTCAACTTTAATGCTCGTATTATTTTTACTTTATACTAAGTCCTATATAATTTTAAAGATTTAGAATTACAAGCCGTCTGTCTGTTGGTGTTAGAATTCTTTGAATGAAATTGCAGACAAATCTCCTATTATTTCACCGTGAATTCTGGCAACACCACCTACAAAAGTCGACACAGATTTGAAACAATCCTTACGTGCGTAGAAATTAAGTGCATAGTCCTTTGGGAGTAGTAAAACAAAGTTAAAATTTACGTTAATGAAATAAGTCATAAGTCCTTAACTGAAAAAATTAAAGTTCAGTTTCGTTTGAGAAATACAGATGAACAAGTAAATACAAGTCTGTGTTACCTGTCCGTGACTAGAATGTCGATACCGACCTAACTATGTCAGTCGGATTCAAGTAATGTCATGAATGCGTGCTCATAACTCACTTTTGGAATATCAATATACGGATTGTTATTCAATTTTAAATTGTACTCTCGCTGGTTATGGTCGAAATTTGTTTGGCTTGAATTAACAAGATGAAGTCGGCTGACAACCGTTTGTCATTCCATCATTATACTGACGAACGAAATCATATTTTATAATTATAGTGATGTGTGTCATTTTTTATTGTTACGATTCAAGGTAAATAGTTTTAATTATAGCTACGACTTCTACCAATTACAAGGAATTTAATTCATTCATTTGATAAGTTTCAATATTAGATATACTGGATTAAAGTAAAGTTTGACGGAAAGAGACATAAATTATAGCTTCGACAATAAAGAAAAAGTACAAAAGTTATCAAATTTCATTCGTAAGGCTAGAGTTTATATAATACCTACTAAAAATTGTTAAAAACTTACAATTAATAACAATAATCAACATTGATAATCATTTTTATAGGTGGTAGAGGCACGCTGAAGCTATTATTGGTTTTAGCATGAATGGGTCGGCTCACCCCTCACCCGAGGTAGTACAACCCTCTCATAGAAAACCGACGTGAAGTAACAGTGCATGCATTGTTGCGTTTCGTTCGGTCAGTGAAAGCGCAGGAGGACCACCTCCTCTTCCCTTGCCTCTCCTTTCACCCTCTCTCCTTAACCCCTTCCCCATAAACACAGGCTGACAACGCACTTGCGACTCGCCTGGTATTGCTAGTGTCTCTGGACCGCGGTGATCACTTAACATCAGGTGACCCGTCTGTTCGTTTGCCTCCTTATGACATACAAAAAAATTGTAATTAAAATATATTGAGACCATTTATCGAAATATAAATTATCATATCTATCTCCCAAGTTAGACCAAATTGTACATAAATGTCAACTTTCATGAAGATCGGTCGAGTAGCTTCAGAGTTCTTCGTGGACAAACATCATGACACTGGATTTTTGTATATAAAAATATAGTACATATGAATATTAGAGTCGTTTACCGACATTCATAACTGCTACACACTTTATATGCGCAGGAGCGATGTAAGTAATATTCATAGAAAATGCATAAGTTCCAGCTAAGTTATTATACTTGGGACACTCTCACGGGAAATGTTTCTTTTATTTCCAACTTTCTTTATAACCTTCATACGAATTTATAAGGTTATTTTTAAAGTTAAACGCATTGCGTTCACGTTCTTTATGTCCAATTTTGTGTTATTAAAACTGTCCAAAGAGATTTTGTCCAATAATTTTTCAAGTTATATATCCTTTTTTGGTAAGCCGTAACTGTCACTATCGTATTGTCATTTGTCACATATTAGTCATCGAAACAGTTAAAATAAATAACAAATTTAACTGAATTTTTATCTTCGTTATTTATAATGAATAAAACATCATATAATTATTTATCAGAGGCAATTATTTACAACAAGAGAAATGAAATGGTACCATGGAACTGGATGATAGAAAACACCGACATTATCGCCCTCCTTTTCACAGCCAACGGAGTAGACAAGGACGGAATTATTATGAACTTTTACAACATTTACGAGACAGTGAAACATTTAAATTTGCCTATAGAAGTCATCTACGTGCCTATGGATGAAACCGATGAACAGGCGAAAACCTGCTACAAGAGTCAAGCTAATTGGTTCGCTCTTCGATTTTCTGATCCCCTAGTACAAATACTGAAGCATATGTACCAAATAACCTGTATTCCCCATCTCTTAGTTCTCAAGATTGATGGTTCAGTAATATCTAGCCATGGAATTCTAGATTTAGAGAGATATGGAAAGAACGCTATAATTACATGGCTGTCTACTTCCTCTTCTACCAAGAAACATAGAAGACTGAGTAGAGATGCTCAAATGTATGCGTCAAAGTGGCAATATTTGAACGAAGGAGAGAACGAGAAACATGACTATCATCCAAAATTTTGTACTTTGAACGAAGCATCATCTTAATTGTTCTTTAAATAGATGGTGCTTGGGAGCCGAGTGAGGAGTATAATTTAATACTTTTTGTTGTGGTACATGAACCATAAAGAATAATACAAATGACTTACACACAATACTGTTTCTAGGTTCTTGTACAGTGTCAATGTTGAATTAGTGCTTTAAAAATGTCAGTAGTATATCACTACGCCGTGCCCCTATTAGGGTCAGTAGAAATAATAACAGTTTTCACTTGTGCACAATAACCGAACTATATTACGTAAAACACCACTAATATTACAAAATGTAGAGCCAAATAACACAAGCTTATAAATAAAATATAAACTCTATCCGTGTTATTACAAAAAAAGTTAAATACATATTGTATACTTACATTTAAAAGGTTTCGTATTCAATGCATCGCGCTCGCTGAATGTTCGTCATATCACTTACAAATAGCTATTTTGAGCGAGCCGCGATTCATCCCAGTCCGTTAGTGGTATCCGCCGCAAATTACGAACCCGTGCCCAACGTTGGGCGTTATAAAAGACGTCCGCGACACATTTTCACCGACCCTCCCGACGATATCACGTCAGCGAACGATCAGTACCAGCCTGTCCCTCGTAACAGAGCGTGCTCACGCCCACGCCCGCGTAACCACAGATCGCGCCGCCGCGGTTTGGGGGTTAATTTCGCTCCCGCACACCCGATTAGGCCTCCCACGGCAGCGGCTCAAGCCTAGGTTCGATCCCTCGGTAGGGAGCCCTTGAGTGCGTTGCTTGCGCGATACGGTGACACACCCATACATCACTGCTACAACACTACACGATCACCTCCACACACGTGCACGCGTACACGCTTACACATGAAAGTGGAAGGGTTTACTTTTTTCCCTTATCGAACTGAAAAACTCTCAATTTTCCGATAATAAATATATGGAAGAGTTGTTGAGGCGTGTATGCTTGGTACACATATACGGTTCAACAACTCATACATATATGAATAGTTAGCTAGGTTAGCTAAGTTAGGTCGCGATTTTTGCATGCAACGGGCAACAGCCAAGCCGAGGTGTGCCGTGCAACCTTGAGCTGGTTGCCAATATAAAATCGGCTGAGTGCCTTAAACGCTCGCCTTAGTAGTCCGGTGAAGCTGTTAAGACCTTGCTAGGTCAATAGCGTAGTCAGTTCGAGAGAGAGAAAAAAAAAATGTTCGTCATCTTGCTCTTTTCTCTCGCTGTGATTAGGTTAGGTTAGTCTTGCGAAAAAAGGATAACGCGAACTTGCCTCGGACGAGCGCGGTGCATTTAGTACGAAACCTTTTTAAAGCAAGTACTTCATACGTTTTTAACATTTTTATAATAACACCGACACATGACTACTCAATCGATCATGAAATTTTTGCATCACACATTGTCAGCGACACAGGTAGTCGTAAGGACTGGACAGCGGTGCATTTAAAACGTGACCTTTTAAAAGAAGTACTTAATACGTATTTAACTTTTTTTGTAACACCGCTTATGAGCTGCACAATCTCAATAAAATATGTCAATATTAGATCTACACAGGCCCCTTACTACGCGTACCTAGTATGACGCAAGCCACGCAAACGCAATACGGCCGGTTATGCTTATTAGCATGTCATGACCCGAAATTATAATTTTATCTTCTGTCAAAAATAACGCTCAATGCGCCTAAAGAAGTTTTCACTTTAAAAAATATATGGTACTAAAAAAAAGTACTGGTCCGCGAGGGATAGAAAATCTCTTACTAGATTAGCATGCGCGAATGCCCGCAGGTATAGTATATAGTAAATTGTTAATAGTTACTAGTACAAGGGCGCCTAAAATACAAATAGCCCTTTTTGTAGGACAAGTTTCTCTATTTGACATTGAAATTGTACTTAATATAAGGTAAGGCACTCTTTTGTGAACAAACTTTTTTAAAGTATGAGTTCAATGCGTATTTAACTTTTTGTAACACCATGGCAAAATCGCATAGATACTAAAAGTTTCTTGTGATCATTTCAATGTTCTAGGAAGATAGTGGTACTTTGTTGAAACTTTCTGTATGTTTTTATTTTCTGAAATAAATCAGAAATTTTTATGCACAATTTTTAAAAATTTTAAATCAAAAATATCAACCTAATTACACTTACTTATTGGAACAAAAAAAACAATTTTTACAATATAAAAACTTTCCAGAGAGTTTCTGTGGTATCGCAGAACTCATGATCCATCCACTTGACATGGACACAATAGCCGTACTATATATTATGTAAAATGCTACGAATATTACGAAATACAAAGTCAAATTACATAAGATTATGAATAAAATATAAACCACTATGTGACACACTAAAAGCCCGCCAAAAATTAGTGGTAAAATATTAATCGAGTTTTTTTAATGTCATATAAAAAAAACGTTGGTTAATTTGTGCCTTAACCAATTTGTGTGTTCCATCCTTGTCAAGGGGAGTGCTAACCGTCTCTCCTTTTAATAGACACAAAAAGAATTGTACTCCTCTTGTATATATACCGAGTATAGTAAAAATACCTCTTGTGTGATGTAGGTTTTGGAAATATATCTTAATTATTATAGTCAAATAAACAACATTTAATAGTAATATATCATAACTAATTACTAAACTATAGGATTACATCTATATTATCTAATAATATATAACACTTTCATAGAAATTGACAAAAATATGAAATCTCTAGAAACTATTGCTCAGTAGCGCCATCTAGTTACGTCGCGCAGAACAATATCAGTTATGTGACGTCCATAATTATAGTTCAATCTGAACCTTTTGGAGTTTTGGCGGGTTTTTAATATGTCATGTAGTGGATTTTATATTTTATTCATATGATATCTGACTCTATATTTTGTAAATTTGGTGGTGTTTTACGTAATATAGTTAGTTTATTTTGCATAAGTGGAGTGAATGGAAAAGAATACCACGGAGCATGGAATTCTGAGATGCCACTAAAACTCCCTAGAAGATTTAACAAGGGAGCCACCATCTTGTTAGAATATTGAAATAATCACACGACGCTAGTAATATTATTAACTACACGACAATAGCAGTAATAATCTTAAAGATTGGTTGCCCAAAAATAAAGAAAAAAGAACTTGAACCTTTTTATTTTTACAATTAATGCTTTATTATACAGAAGTGTATTTTAGTATGATATTTTAATCGAGAAATAGAAACTATTTTTAAATAATATAATATTTTACTGGCCACTGTGATAAGACTTAAGATAAATGAACCAGAAGTTGATGGCGTAGACAAGCACAAATGGCGCGAAATCGATTAGCATAAACTGTGACTTTTTTCTAAGACAATGGCAACGCCCTCGTTCGTCTCGTACGGGTTGAATCGATTACGTAACAGACCAGTTTTTTAATCTAGATAGACTTTAAAATTGCACCATTGTATTGGATGAAGCCCAGTTTTTTATTTAGGTTGAAATACAAACTTGTTTAGATGTCTGGCAAGTGGTATAGTTAAGCCATAGATTATATTATGAACCTGTTTAGTTTTTTGTTACAAATATTTAAAGCGACTCTTTGCGAATACATTGCATCATTTTTTCCCGTTCTATAAGAACTTACAATATTATTAAAAAAAAACAAGAAGCTAAAATTCGTCGAACTTTTCATAACCAATTGGCGATCGTATTGAAAGTCTTCTATGGATTATTTATTTATTGGAAGTTTTATATATGTGTGTATTTTTTTACTAACCGCATCTTACAGCTTCGTCTACGTATATATTTTTATAATTGAAGATTTATTAAGAATTTTTGGCGGAATCTTAGTCTTGTATTTAGTGAATTTAATATTTTATTTATAATCTTGCGTTATTTCACTTTATATTTTGTAGTATTGGTGGTTTTTTACGTAATACAGTTCGGTTATTGTGCACGATTGAAGTGGATGGGAAATAATACCACGGAGCATGAATTTTGAGATGCCACAAAAACTCTATGGAAATTTCTACCAAGGGAGCCATCATCTTGTTAGAACATTGAAATGGTCACAAGACACTTGTAACATAATCAACTACTCGATAATAGGAGTAATAATCTAGAGATTAATTTCCAAAAATAAAAGAAAGAAAGTTAATACTTTTTTTCAAACTTGTTTGACACTTCATGAAAATCTATTGAGTTTTGACGTGAAAGGGTGACAAAAGTGTATCCATCGTCACAAACTATCTTGTGTGTAACATGGACAACATTTAATAACTTGTTTCTCACTGGCTTCATTTTTTTAATTCTCTAGTGAACTGCGTCTATAGTTTTTCGAGTACATGTATGTTTTTTATTGTATGACTGATATTGATTGTATAACTACATATTATAAACAAAGTCCTACGCCGCGTCTGTCTGTCTATTCACGATAAACAAGAACTACTAATCGGCTTTTTTTTCTCGAACTGACTACGTTATTGGCTTAACGAGGCCTTAACAGCTTCACCGGACTACTTAGGCGAGAGCTTAAGGTATTCAGCCGATTATTTTGACAACTAGCTCAAGAGTGCACGGCACACCTCGGCTTGGGCTGTTACATAGTTCATGCAATTCGCGACCTAACTGATCTAACTTAAACTAAGCTACATATTCATACTAATATTAGTTATTGATATTTATGTGTGTACCAAGCATAATACATAGCTCAATAACTCTTATATGTATTTCGTGTTGGTTAGTTTTTTCTGACTAATTCAGTTTGATAAGAAAAAAAGAACCCTTCCACTTTCATATGTAAATATGGTTGCGTGCACGTGTGTATTACTAATCGGTTTTAATTAGTAGGTAGAGCTATTCACCAGAAAGGTTTAGTCGGGTATATAATTCGTTAAAACATTTTGTAAATTAGTTGAAATATAAAGTTTCGGAAAGGTCAAGCCGCCTGGAAGTTTTCGCGTTACTTATACCGTTTGAGATATAAAAAAATAATTGAGATAATAAAAGATGCAGACGGAGTCGCGGGAATTAGCTAGTGTATATATATTACTATATGTGGCAGAACCACGCTGAAGCTATTACTGGCTTCAGCATATATGGGTCAGCTCGCCCGGGGTAGTAACAGTGCTTGCGTTGTTGCGTTTCGTTAGGTCAGTGAGAGCGCCGGAGGCCCACATCTTCCTTCCGCCTCTCCTCTTTCCTTCCTACCAACTAGCTAACTTCTACCGCAACATCGTCCGGGTGGAATAGTTACTTTGGGCTAACTAACAAACACAGCGGAAGCTTTCGAAAGGAAAAGCAAAAACCGATTTTGAAACATTCTTCATTGGTGCACCACTCGTATTGTTTATAGCGTGATTATATAGCTTATAGCCTTCCCTGATAACTGAGCTATGTAATATTGAAAGAATGTTTCAAATCGGACCAGTAGTATCTGAGGTTAGCGAGTCGAACCAAAGAAACAAATACCTCAGCTTTATAATATTAGTATAGAAGACACTAGATACTCTTCTCTCGTACTTAACTCCAGCCGTCATTAAAATTGCATTATTTTTTGGTAGAATGTACCGATTTTAATAAAAAAAAAAACTATGTTACTCTCTAGGATATGCTTTACGATTTTCTTGAATAAGTTTTATTATAAACTAAGTACTTTAGCAGTGAAGCGTGTTCAGACAGACAGACAGACAGACAGACATTACTGAAGACGATTGAAATATATTTTATTACTTATTCCTAGACGTTTTCAATAATTTTCTTCGCAAAAAACTAAAAAATACAGACACGTGAGATTTACATTCTTGTTATATGTATAAATGGTATCAATCTCCTACTGATGTTGGCCCATCAATGGAATATAAAAAATTGCTAATTACAACGCTGCAACATTAGAAGTCTGATGTCGAAATTTCATATATATATCAAGCAGCTTTCATCTCGGCATCGATGTCTCAAACGGTAAGAAATGAATTATGTTAAGAATTATGAAACCATTTCGCAACAGATACGCAGAACTAATTTGGACCTCCGTTCGCTTATTTTTAGAATGTGACGAAGATAATAAACGACTTTGATAATGTCTTTGATAATTTTGAAATGAATATTTCTTTAGGCGCGTTGAGCAGTATTTTTGGCAGGAGATAAATTTGTAACTTCGGGTCATGACACCCTACGTCAGCATTACCGGGCGCATTGTGCTTGCAACGAACTACCGACACGTAGTATAGGGGCCTGTGTACATGTTTTTTTTTCGATCTGACTACGCTATTGACCTAGCAAGGTTTTAACAGCTTCACCGGACTACGTGTGTACATGTAATATTAATATTTTACAGCTCATCATACGTTTGATTGATTAACAGGCTTTACAAGTTGGTAGTTCACAACTGTTAAGATTTGTTTGTAAATTAGTTGAAATATAACAATAATTGTTGGAAGTATCAGAAGTAGGGATACTCGATATTCATCGATGTTGAAGAAACATCGATGTTTATCTGAAAAACATCGATATTTTGATGTCGATAACATCGACACGTCGATGTTTTGATCTCGATAACATCGATGTAATGAGTATAAAATACCGAAATGTCAATATATTCTTTAAGGTCATTTAACGTTGCATGTACTAGGAGACTAGATAATTGTCAAATTAAGCTCGAAGTAAGTCCTACGAATAGTCCTATTATTTGCTTCGGATGACCTGTTTTTTTTTGGCCAACTTCTGTACTAGAAAATCCCGATAAAGTTTTTTTTTAATAGACAGTTTTAATTGTATCGATCTTTTCGTACAACGATACTTTTAAACCGATGTTAACATCGATGTCAACATCGATGTTTTTCTAATATCGATCATACCTAATCAGAAGATGTTATGCCTCCTGGGAGCTTTCATTAAAAACACTGCTTAACTAATATGCCCTTCAAGATATAACAACACAATAGAGGTACGCAGACGAAGTTGCGGAATTCAGCTAGTTACAATATAAAGTTTAAAAAAGTATTAAAATGAGGTTTATAACGAACTACAACACAAACATTAAGAAGTTACGCCATATTTATTAAGGACCCTGTAATCTCAACCATACCGAGAGAGTATAATAGTTATTTCCAACCAAGAATTTTAGAACACGGCGACAATAGCGGGCAGGTTGCCATGCGAACGCCTCTTTAATGCGTCTCGCGTGACACTGAATGCGTTAAAACTAATGATACGGATAATAAACACGACGCACTTGTTGTTAGAATCAGAAGAGCCATTGTACCCTTACAAATATTATAAATATGAATATGAGTTTGTTTGTTACGCTCTCACGCCTTAAGCAATCACCATGACATATTGCGTGTTTTCAGGAGCATAGAAAAGGGGATAAGTATTGTGTTAGGGATGATCGTTATTCATCGATGTTGAAGAAACAATGTTATGAGAATAAAATATCGAAATGTTAATATATTCTTTAGGGTCATCTAACGTTGTATGTACTAGCTATGTACTAGATAACTATCAAATTTAACTATTTTACACTAGATGATATTAATCAACATTATCGAAATAAGCCGTTCCAATAGTTATTTATTTGCATTTCCTAAGGGAAATAGAAAAAGGGACAGCTTCAGAAAGGCTTTTTTTCAAAGCTGGCCAACTCCTGTATCAGCAACGGAACAGACAATGTGGAAAACACACGATAAAGTTAGTTTTTACAGACAGTTCTATGTGCTAGCAAAAACATCGATGTTTTGCTATCGATGGTTATCGTACATCTATACTTTTAAACCGATGTTAACATCGATGTTTTTTCTAATACCGATCATATATTGTGTATGAAATCTACATTAGTAAAAGCAAAGCCGCCAGCATAAACTATTCACTATATATATATATACATTTCCTTATCCTTTGTATGTTTTGTCGCACTTAATAAGAACTAAGAGTTACGGTGTCGGTACGGTCTAACGAATTGTGATAAAGTTCTTGCCGAATTGTGATACGCACGGCTCGTAAAATACAACTTGTTTTTTTTTTTTCGAACTGACTACGCTATAGGCTTTACTAGGCCTTCACAGCTTCACCGGACTACTAAGGCGAGCGCTTAAGGCACTCTCCGTCCAATTCAACTTGTAAGGCGCCGATCTGCGCTAATACAGTCCTGAAATGGGAAAATGCTGTACCTTTCCTGAATCGTGAAACCACAACTAAGTGTACATACAAGCTGTCACTAGGAAAATTCTGTACGTTTTTTTTTTGAAAATTATAATCGGCGTTGACTTTGTTATCGATATAGAGGCCAAAAATATTTTATTGTCCCTGAGTCAGCGTATCACTCAAGGAAACGTGCATAAATATATGTTTATAACTGTATTTACGAGGCAAATGAAATATATTACATTTAGTCCATGAGAAAGCTTTTATAAAAGTTAAAGCACATTTCTATCACAGTTGTTTATAGCGGATGTACAGAAAAGGTATAGTTACCAAGAGTATTGGAATCGTCTAATTTTCCTTTTATGTCTTATTAATATTATATTTATTAATACAATAATATTTCACATATTCCAGGAGCTGTTCGTACCAATAAACACTAAGGGGGAACTCTACGAGGTTTGCCCGGAAGAGCTCTCACCAGCGGAATGGGATGTGGGGGACACGCCTACGTCACCTCCGCCCCCTGAAGCAGGAATCAGAGCCCACCGAATGCCACATCTCTTGAGCCTGTGGCGGCTGCCGACGCGAGTCCGGCTTCTGGCGGGAACAGTACCAATTGAGATGGCGCATGATGTTGGAGGTGAAATAAGCATTTTTAATCCATTTATATCAACTTTACCCGATGACATTATTAAATAAATCTTTCTTAGTAAATGTATACGAATTTATACACTTTTTGCATTTTACTTAATGTCTAAACCGATGTGGTCCAAAATGGTAGACACGCTAAACCTAGAAGGACTGGCTCTTAAGTGCAGCTACCAAAAAACAACCATATGTATTTGGTGACAGATTTTTAACTAGATGATGGTGACTAGACAGGCTAGTAAATAAGAAACTCTACCACCACGGCAAGTCATAATATGTTGATACTTCCGAGGAAGAGGTGCCGAAACAGCGATGTTACTAACTACATGGTCGGTTTCGAAACAGATCAACGCGACCACTTACGGTAGAAATGAAATAATGATAGTACTCTTGCGCTCGAAGTTTATGCAGACCTTATCACTCTTCACTAAATAAATAAAAATTGCATAGTCAATTTGTACGATAATTTATAAAACTTTATTGTTAACTTTATATAAAAACATTTCCAGATGACCTACTGCTGCGGGCGGCAGTTACGGAACCAGTACTAGTTATGTGCAGTCTCCCCGAATATGGCTCTACAGCATCCAGTCCGAGTAAGCAAGCAGATCCTCGATATCACGCGAAGGAAGCCTTGCAATTAATTTCCCTCAACAAAAATGTAAGGGTCCGTCGCACGCAGCTCGGCTTCGAAAACGAGAAGCGTATGTTCCTCTCCGCGCGGCTCCAAAAAGCTCTAACCTTCTGTCAACTGAACGTTGACAACTGGATCAGGCAGATCTCTTACGCCAATGCCAACTCCAATGCACTCGGTAAAGCGAAAACAGCCGAGGACATTATCAAAGAAGATCATGAACCCATCAAATTTGAAAAAGAACGTAAATTTACACTTCAAGGATTAAAGATTGACACTTCCAGACTTTTTGGTAAAAACGAGAAAGTCCTGAAAGATATCCCCGATGAAACTGAAGGCTCAATAATATTTTTAAGTAAAAACGAGCTTGAGCACATGAACTATGACGTGTACAGTGATGAAGAAAGTAAAGAAGAAAAACATGAAGAGAAAACAGAACAAGAATCTTTCTCTAATGATAAAATGCTTGTATTCAGAGAAGATTTCGGTCAGAAGAAAAACAAATGGTTTAAAAATTTAAAACGCTTAAAAAGTACTGAAAAATTAACCGATGAAAAAATCACTGCCATAGAAAGTATCGAAAAATGTAATGATATTAAGGATCCTTTCGATCCTTTGGGCGAGAAACATAGTTCTATAGAACGTTACCAAGATATGTCCAAATTAATAGAAGACAGGTTTGGTGCGGTAAGAAAAAGTGATGGTACGGCAGAGAAAAGTCACTCATACAAAAGTCTAACTACGTCCTCATCTGACATGGGTACTAGTCAATGCAGTTCTAATCACAAAAAACCAGTGTTAACAAAGTCTGTATCAGTGCAGACAGGAATGCCTGATAATTCAGAGGATGACAGTGGAATTAATATGGCCCATGGCAGAAAGAATTTAAGCGTTGATCAAATAAACTACTGCGGCTCAATGGAGAGTGATTCTAGTTCTGGTAGAAAACTAAAATCATTAGACGAGAACATGTTAAAGAAATCCGCAATTAAATCATCTTCAAATCTTGAAAGGCGACAAAGAATACAACCGGACTTAATACCAGAAAAGGCTATGGTCAAATCAGAATCTTACAATCAAATACAAAGCTGTGAAGAAATTAACATGTTCGGTGTTGGATCATTGTATAATGATAACGATTTTGAAATAAATTACAAGCAACATTCGTTCATAACTGAGAAATTGTGCTCAGAATTTCACGTAAAAACGAAGAAAGTACTGAGCAAATCGACATCCAATTTACTACACCCGAAAAAAATAAGCGAAAAAAAAGAGGGTAACAATAGTAATAGTATGCCAACTAAAACTGAGCGATCAAACGACAGTGATAAATTCAACTTTAGAAGGAAAATCGATAAGCCACGAGCTCCCACGCCCAAATCAGAAGAAGAAGATCTTACCACAGTTGATATATCAGAAGAGACGCAAGCTCAGATTAAAATAAGAAGATCAATATCATCTATACAAAAGCGAAAGTTGCCCGTTATAGAGGATTTACCGTATGGTCAAGTAGCTGACGCTGTTTACGCAGAGGAAGAAATAGTAGAATCTGATACAGTTTCTGATAATATATATGCTGAAATATGCACACCGAATATTAATAAACAAAATGACGACGAATACGATAGTAATATTGATATTTTAGCCAATGATCCAGTGATATGTAATGTAAAGAAAGAAGTACTTATAAGAAACGATGAAAGAGCTAGGCAAATGTTAGAAAATCAAGATAATTCATTCAGACATATAGAAGTCGTTGTTATTGAAAAGACGACGGACTTTGAATTGGATAATTCGAGTGTTAGTTCGTACGATGTAGACGAGGGAAAGAACGATGTTTCTATCATAGATTCATGGGATAGAGACAAGAGTTCTGATGTAAAAATACATGCTATTAGATTAGAGATAACAAGCAGCGAGTGTCCAAACGAAATGGCTCAGAATTCAGAACCTGATGACGTAATGGGTAAAGATAAATTGAGTTTTAGTAATAGTATACATTTGAATGGTACATATCCCAACGAGGCCATCTACGATACTTTAAAATAGGTTAAGGATTTATATGATTTCGTAGTCGAATAGTGCAAGTAAAAGTAACGTAATTTGATATTATATTTTATTAGTACATTTGAAATGTATACATTTTACGATAATGGATAGATATTGTACATATTATGACAATGATAAATATGAAAAATTCTTTGGTTTGGTATGGTCAAAGTCCTTATCAATTACTTTTGATATTTAGTATTTTTAAATGGAATCTACTGGAACATTAAATAATTTCCCAGTTTATATTCGGTAATCCATATCAGAGGTGTTCAAATTTGGGTGATCTGCCACAGAATATTCAGGCAACAAGTGAACGATTACTGATAGTGCTAATTTTTCTGATAGAAGAGAAACATTTATATGAAATGGCTTATATGGGTAGTCCGGTGAAGCTGTGAAGACCCTAAACAAGGCCAATAGCGTAGTCAGTTCGAGAAAAAAAAGGCTTTATCTGTCATAAATAACTCCATAATCCTATGACTCATAATAAATAGAAATGATTATTTTTGTTTATTTTCTTAAAGCACAGCAAAAAATTACCACAACAGATGTCGTTGTATGAATTATTGTCACCGTGATTTTTTATAAAAAAAAAAACTTCTATTTTTTGAAAATTCCCACGTTCGACTGTGACTGTTTGAGCACTTCTGATATATATTATTCAAATTAAATATATCAGGTCCGAAATGATAATAAATCGAAGTGACACGCAAGTAGGTACTTAAATTGTATTGGTTATTAAATATAAAACTGTGTAAACATTGACACAAAGTGTAAGTATTTATTGTTATAAATATGTTTTAATATGTACTAATATTTTGGTAGCACCTATTAATTTTAATTTACCATTAAAATATGAACTCGTATTTATATATTTATATTACTGAACTTTCTGTGTAGTGAAGTTATTAGAACTTCTTTTGTATTGAACAATTAAATTCGTTTGGAAATGTTCTCAAAGTAATATTTTGTTATCATTTTTAAATATAATACATATATATTCTATGAGTGTATGTAAATACCATATGATAATATTAAACAGGCTGTATACGTTACTTCACAAAGGAAATGAGTGATTTTATGTTAAGTATTGCTAAATTGTAAAATGACATTCGTTATGTAATGAATGACTTTTAAGGATTATAATGAACATGTATATCAGATCTCTTTCATAATTTTTTAACAAAATGTTGATAGAACAATATAAAAACAATTCAATTAGATTTTCTGCAGAGTTGTACGCTAGTCCTTATTTTGGATGTTTGTTGACGTGACATTAATTAATTTATTCATAGAAAGTAAAAAATATGAAGCCAGCGATAGGTTTTTGTAGATTTAAAATATTTTGATAAAAACGCTTTACGTACTTAATCATTTGTACACAAGTACTTGTGTATTAAATGTACCGCGTTCGCCGACTGCTACCGCAGCCAGATCGCGTTATTTTTTTCGCAAGTCTAACCTAACCTAACCAAACCGAGGCGAAAATGTTTTAACTTAAAATCATCAAGTTGTTAATATACAAAATTACCAATGATTGTTCGTTAATGACACATAACCTCAAAACTTTGATCATAAATATCTTAGTAACTATAATTATCCGAAGGGAGTGGATAATTTTTATCACATACATACATTTAATTCACAAGTACCCATAATTTAATTATTGAATTGTAGTTATATTGTACTGGAATTACGAACAGCATCGAACTCTCATATAAATATGGACAATTAAAAGTATATATTTGAAGGACGGCGTAAAACTTTGGTCAGTAATTAGTTGGATGTTGTAGCCATATTTTATAGAAAACTATTTTCAGCGTCAACAGTCTTCATTTATAGTTTTATTTATTCGAGGTGCTCAAAGCCTACTTTTTGTAAAATATTATAACAACGATAAAAGTATCTTAAACCTTTAGTTTTTGATAAAAAAACAACTCCATACTATTTGACAGCAAATGGATATCGAACTGTGCCGCAAATTGACGTAAAATTGCTATTGCAAATTAATGTCAAATTGCCACCAATGATTGCAAACAAAATAGGTACGATCAAATTGCTTTTTGGTCTCATTATGAATTAATTATTTTGTATAATGATACCAAATTACTAAAATATATTTATGATAAATATTTTGTTTAAAGTTTCCATTAGTATATTTTTTTGTTTTAGATTAAAAACCTTTACTATCTTACTTTTGGTGTCGGTTTGACGTGCATTTGCTATTTCAAAAATTGCGATGCAGACAAATAATCAAATATATTTTAACAAAAAATTATAGTTATTGATGAAAGGAATAAAGTTTATACTTTTAGATATATTAATACGTATAACCAAGCGCCATATCAGTACCACAGATTAAAAAATGTTATAAAATCACAATTGGTGCTAGTGTAGGTGCTCTAGCATATATTTTTATATAAAAATAAGTAGTATAAATCACATATGACATGACAATAATATGTAAATTCTTGTATCATATAGTGTAAACGGTAAAATTTTATTCTAAGTCTGATTGATGCTCTCGAAAAAATGTAAAATTAATTGCGAATTAAACGAATTGGAGAAAAAATTTGTTTCTTTTTTGTATGCTAATATATCTTTAATTTCATCGAACTTTTTATAGAGACATAAAAACAGCAAGTAAATATGTAATAACCTATGTTACCGGCAGTTGTTCCAAACAGTTACTCTTCAAAAAGGTTGCAGTTGTCTCTTAGAAAATATATTGAAAGAATGTCAAAATGTAGGTATACTGCGCGCTAAACTTTTTGACCACTTTGAATATTATAACACAAATTTAAGAATAAATACGTACTATTACTACACAGTTAAATTCAGAGCGGCAAAAACCTTTGGCGAGGACTGTATGATGTTTCTTAGACTAATAATAAAAAGGCATTTTTGAGGTTTCGTTCAGTAATTTTGATTATAAAACCTCATTTTTCTCTTTTAAATCTCGCTCGATTCTCAATTTGTCTTTTTTTATCATTTTTTCTAGGCGAGGGGCCTTCGATATCTAAATGACGGATCATGGTTTTAATTTATCTTTTAAATTCACGTTATTGTAAATTCCGTGGCTTAGTAAAAAAAAGCTCGTATATTTTTCAAAGTTTTATAATAGATCGAGTATTTCTTAACCTTATGCTACCCGTAGTCTATTGACCTGTACCTTATAAGGTCTACATTTCTTTGTATAGAGATTAAACCCCTATAGTTTTGGACAACGAAACGTAAATCGAAACGCACAATTGCAGTCTTCTTCGATGTCTTCAAAGCCAGATAAGGTTTGGCATGGAGGGCTCATCCATAAATTATGTAAATCTCACGTGCCTGATAAGTTAATTCATATTATCCGCGATTATCTCACTGATAGGACTTTCCGTTTTAAAGTGGATGGGGAACTATCCCCGCCCTACCCTATACGCTCAGGTGTGCCACAGGGCTCCATACACGCGCCCTCACTATTCAACCTGTACATCAGCGATCTACCTCGGTCTCCGGGGGTCGATGTAGGTTATGCTGACGATACAGTTATTTACATCTCCAGCTGGCGGTCGGACTTTCTTAGGAAGCGCATCGAAAAGGCCGTTTGCACACTCGGTGAATGGTTTCGTCGATGGCGGATAGAAGTTAATCCTGATAAGAGTGCCGCGATACTTTTCGACCCTTCGCGACGTAGTAATAATCTTGAGCCCATGAGGCTATATGAAGCCGATATACAGTGGGCCGGCGAGGTCAAATATCTCGGTGTTACATTAGATAAACATTTATAGTGTTATTACAAAAAAGTTAAATACTTGGTTTAAAAAAGGTTTCGTACGAAATGCACCGCGCTCGCCCGAAGCAAGATAGCGTTATCATTTTTTCGCAAGTGTAACCTAACCTAACCAAAGTGAGACAAAAGAGCAAGACGGCGAACCTTCACCGAGACATCTTTTTAAAGCAAGCGTTCAAAACGAGTTTAACTTTTTTATAATAACACCGTTAAAGTTCGAGTCACGTATAGATAGAGTGCGAAACAAAGCCGCTATGGTCTTGGGTCGCCTCCATCTTTTGCTTTGTTATAAGAGTAAAATGTCCCTCAGACACAAGCTCATCTTGTATAAGACGTGTATCCGTCCCGTGATAACATATAGCAGTCCCGTTTTTGCACATATGTCGAAAGATAATTTTCAAAAGTTACAGGTTCTCCAGAACCGCGTTTTACGTAAAGTTACCGGTGCCCCATGGTACGTCCGGAACAAGGATCTTCACAAGGATCTGGAGATGCCTTCTATCTGGGCGTACGTTAAATCCCTTACTAGTAGTTACTTCGAAAAAGCCGCGAATCATCCCAGTCCGTTAGTGGTATCCGCTGCAAAATACGAAACCGTACCTAACGTTGCTCGCTACAAAAGACGACTTATTTTTACCGATCCTCCCGATGAAATAACGGCAGCGAACGATCAGTACAAGCCTGTCTCTCCAAACTGAGCGTGTTCACGCCCACGCCCGCATAACCACAGAGCACGCCACCGTGGTCTGGGGGTAAATTTCGCTCCCGCACACTAGATTAGGCTCCCCTCGGCAGCGACTCGAGCCTAAGTCCGTTCCCTCGGTGTGGAGCCCTTGAGTGCACTGCTGGCGCGATACAGTGACACAAAATCTAATATCACTCCGACAAAATTACACATATCACCCCCACACACGTGCACAAATACATGCTAACACATGAAAGTGGAAGGGTTTTGTTTCTTTCCCTAATCGAATATGATATATATATAAAAGTTGTTGAGGTATGCATGCTTGGTACACATATATGTTTCAACAACTCATATATATATAGGAATAGTTAGGTTAGGTTAGCTCAGATAGGTCGTGAATTGCATGTATCAGGCAACAGCCCAAGCCGAGGTGTGCCGTGCACCCTTGAGCCAGTTGTCAAATAAAATCGGCAGAGTGCCTTCAGCGCTCGCCTAAGTAGTCCGGTGAAGCTGTTAAGACCTTGCTGGGTTAATAGCGTAGTCAGATCAAAAAAAAAGAAAAAAAAATAGTTTTGGACATATTTTTTTCTCGAACTGGCCATTCAATATCAATAAGGAACGAATGGAGTTTTTGGCGAGATCTTGGAACGTCATGTATTTATATTTTATGCATAATTTTGTGTTATCTGGTTCTATATTGTGTAATATTGGTGGTGTTTTAAGTAATATCGTTTGATTATTGTCCATAAGTGAATTGGATCGGAAATAATAGCACGGAGTATGGACTCTGGCTTGCCACAAAAATTCCATGTAGAGTTCTAACAAGACCGCCACCATTTTGTTAGTTCATTGAAATAATCGCATGAAACTTGTAATATCATTACGTACTCGACAATGGCAATAATAATCTAGAAGAGGATTGGTTGCCAAGAATTAAAAAAAAAAACAATATTTTGGACAGTACATTCAATGTCAGTCAGGAACGTATCAACTAGTGACATCTATCGGTGTCATATATTTATACAAATTAATAGTACCTAGACGACCGAGCCTAAAATTAAAATAAACTGTTAGGTTTGACTCAAAAAATTTGCATTTATTTTACCAAAAAAAAAAAAAAAAAAAATATTTAAAAAGATATCTCGTTTGCTTTCACTCGAATTCAGAACTGGGGTGAGAGGGATTTTCGAAGCGACTGGTTTCCATCTGAGCTATTTCTGTTTCGACAGCTACGGTTAAATTTACCTTTATATTCTAGCTATATTTTTTCATTGCCTGAAAACTGAGATAGATAGATTTTCTATGAATTAAATCTAGCTGGATCGATTTATCGCCCCCGATACCACCTACCTACCTACATTTCACGGAAATCGCTGACGCCGTTCCCGAGAAACTCAATATATAACAATATAAAAACATACAAGAATTGCTCGTTCAATGGTATTAGATTAGATAAGGTTATTGAAATTTTCAAGAATCTGCGATCTTTGTAAGCAGAAAAAAATTAATAGCAAAGTTTATTTTTTTTATCAATTTTCTTATGTTTTTTCTTCTATACACAAAATATATGAATGAAGTCGTGGGTAGAATAAAAATACCTTCTTAATATGTATGACAAATATACTGTATTTAATCAAACAAATTACACTTATAGTTTTGAATAAGTTCTTAACCATGTTTATATAAACAAAAATCATAATTATCAAACAGCAACTTAGACATGCAAAGTTGTCTTTGTGCGAAACAACACTTGGTCTCAAACAATACATAGAGGAATGAATTTTTTTATTAAAATTATGAAATATTTATTTAAATATATAAATCTAAATACTTCCCTTTATCGTCATAATACCTAAAACCATAATTTTCATTCATTATTTTACAATATACAAGAATATATTATTATTTATTATATTAATTGTTGGTTGGTGAGATTACAT
Source organism: Antheraea mylitta (assembly GCA_014332785.1). Classification (NCBI taxonomy): domain Eukaryota; kingdom Metazoa; phylum Arthropoda; class Insecta; order Lepidoptera; family Saturniidae; genus Antheraea; species Antheraea mylitta. The sequence goes on along the minus strand of JACEII010000077.1, from coordinate 309,806 downwards.
TGATTATTGAAACAGCATTTTGACGTACGACTGACCATGAAATCGTATAGAAAGGTAAACTATAATAAATCACGTATTAACATAACCCGTTTCATAGTAACATGCGTTAAAGCATCACAGAACTCTTAAACGCATTTACAAGAAACAGCTATTATCAAATGCATAAAAAAATTTCATTAATATCCTATAAAACTGTGGTTTGGAACATCCTCTTACACACAAAAAGAAAATATACAGAAAAAGAAACCAAAATAGACAAACAGAAAAAAAACAAAATATACGAACAAAAAAATGAATAGACAAAACAAAAAATATAAAAACTGGTGTTACAAACACAAGACCAAACTAAGACTAAAGTAAAATGATGTGAAAGATAATCCAAACCACATAGATTTCACAGCGGAAACTAGATTTACATCAGTCTGGGCATTATTTAGGTTTAGGCCAGCCGTATGGACTGGATTATCTGGAAGATGGCGGAGCCACAAACAACAAAAATGAAGAGAGCTAAAAGCCAGGGTGCGACTGGGTACTGGTCCTCCTTTTCCTAAAAAAAGAAAAACATCCGTGTTATTACAAAAAACATAAATACACATTGAACTCTTACTTAAAAACCTTTGATCACAAAAGAGTGTCTTATCCTTGTTTACATGCGAATATTATTTAAATATTGTAGTCTGTTGAAGCTGTTAAGACCTAGCTAGGTCAATAGCATACTCTAAATATTCTCTAACACTTGTCTGAGAACTCTTATGTTATTGTATTTCTATTTGCCGCCAAAAGACATTTCATAATAAATTAAGAATTTCGTGGGTATAATTAATTTGGAAGAAATAAATGAATTAAGCAATTTTAGAGATTTATGAACAAATAATAACTAATACTATATGACACTATTATCTAGATCTAGATGATAAATTTAAAGTTGAAATTGCACTACAATGTACATATTTTTGTTACTATCTATATATAATAAAATGAATAAATACCTTTGTGGATTTGGGAACATTTCCTCGCAATGTGATATTTTTGCTGGCGATCTCATTCGCAATGCGCATTCTCTGTTTTGGTGCCATTTTTCTTGATTAATGTATATTTGCCCTTTAATAAGAAAAAAGAAACAATTACAACTAAATAAATACACCTTTTTACAACAGAAACTCATTAGAACATATTTATTAATTATAATAAATATATATGTTATTTACTTCAAACTATTATATAAATTGTGTCAGCTGAATCAACTTCAAAATGTTATTTATTTATTTTTCAATTATAAGTTATATAAATACATTAGTCAGAGAACAAAGAGTTAACCTTATCAATATCACCATATGTGACAAAGGTGGGGTGCTCCAATTATGTGACATCATCTAAGGATCTAATCCCTTATGCTTTGAAAGATTGCTTTTAAATTAATTCTATACTATAATAGTACTTATGTTTACAACTTGTAATTTAATGAATTTTAATATATTTTATGTGATTAGTTCTGGTATGAAATGCTAAAAGTAAAATAGAACTATTTTACCCAAGAATTTGCACATGAGTGTGTCATAAGTGTATAATTTAGTTATTTAATAATATTAATAAATAAATATTAACTACGTTATAAACACTAGATTATTTATGGTTTTTATTCATCATCATCATTATCCTTATCCCATCTAAGTATGGTCAGCACAACATGTTTTCTTTTTCCACTCTCTTCTATCAAATGTCAGCCCAGTATTCACACCTTTTATGCACATATCATTCTTTACACAATCCATCCACACCTTTTTCAGTCTTCTTCTACTCGTATATGCATCCACTATTATACTCAACACTTTTCTAGTTATATGGTTTTCATCTCTCTTCATGACATGCCCATACCATGTTAACCTATTACTCCTCAGCTTTTTTGTCACTGGTGCTATTTTCAAACTTCCTCTGATATACTCATTCGTAATCTTATTCATTCTAGTCACACCACACATCCACCTTAACATTCGCACCTCTGCCACATGTAATTTTCTCTCATCCGTCTCTTTCATACCCCAACACTCGGATGCATACAGTATGACAGCTCTTATGGTTTTTATTATGAATACTATATAAATGATTGTTGCCTGGTGTATAGATCCCTCTGTGTGTGCTCTAATTAGTCTTAAAATTTTCGATACAGTATTGATCTATTTGGACTTAAACTTAGGACATAAAACTGATATTATAATTATGTTGACAAATAAAAGTAACATAAGGTATACTACTACCATATGGATCAATTACTCTAGCAGTCAAAGTAAACTGCCAGTATTAAGAAGTAATAACTGACATTTTGGCATGTCAAAGAACCAGTAAACAAAATTTGATTCCAGGGTTTGACATATGCTACACTCGATGTAACATTTACTTGAGTTATTTCCCAATATTATTTGGATATCAACAATTATTTTATTCCAGCAATTGAGACTGTTATATCTTTAATCACTTAATGACGTCGCATCACTATATTGTTGAGTTTGAAAAATAACAATTCATTTCTAATAAATTGCTGTTCATTGTTCAAGAAAATAAATAACAAGTAAATAAACTCAAAAATTTCTGCGTAATAGTATATATACTATTCTTAAATACCTATAATACAACTCTATTGATTACGTGTCATTAAAATCTGCGTTATCTGAATCGATTCGTTATAGATAAATTAATTGCGTATGTTAATATTAAAACTGTAAACAACGTAAGTTCTAGGTGTTTCGACGGCGTTCTAGCATGCAGTTTCATCTAAATATAATCTCCTATCGCGTGTAAAAACAATAATAATGTTGACACAGCTGTTAACAACTATAGGAATTGCAATGGAAACAAAAGTTTATTATTGTTGAAAACGGGTGACTTATCGTGAAATAAAAACTAAACATGGCTATCACATACGTCGATTAAGAATTAAACGTGTTAAAGTGGTCTTTCGTATCGCAATACATGTTTATAAATGCCATTTGAATAACAAAACTAGAAAACGAAAATTACTCGTGAAGCAGACTTTACTTTCTAATCGATGTTTTACAACAAAACTGTGTTTTATACTATAAATATTATATTTTCCCAATATTAGAGTAAATAATAAATGGATACTTACAGTTATTTCTTAAAATTAAAGGCTTCGAGAGCCACAGTGCGCGTCTCACTGACACGTATGTAAAAAGTGAAATGACAGAACTTGATAAAGGTGTCAAACGTGTCAAAGACCTGTGTCGGGAATACATCCACGCGTCCATTTTTATGTTGCTGTTAAAAATACCTATCGCAATAAAAAAATAATGCATTATAAAAATTAAATTTCAATTTATATTTAGGAAAAAAATATTGAACTAAACAGAAAATATTTATTTATGAATTTTAGACATTTAAGTGTAGTTTCGAATATATTTTTCACTACTATTAAGTTTTTTTTTTCGAACCTGGCAGTCTTTACAACTTCACGAACTACATTACAATTAAGTTTTTACGACATCTATACGTAACTACAATAATCATTTTATATATAACCTGTGCTACATCACAAATGTTGTAAAATATAGTCACTAGATGGCAGAATTATACACAGTACAAGCACTTTCGTCCAAATTTAATCTGTAATTGCTAGTTACATACAAAAACCAATATAAATATTTATACATAAATAGGTAGAAATAAAGCAGCAAAAATAATACATTCTGGCATTCAATTCATATGTTTAGTTATTCACGAAAAAGGTTTCAAAAGTAGATATGTTATTTTCGACAATGCTCGAATTACGTAATAATGTTTTTTTTTTTCCTCGAACTGACTACACTATTGACCTAGCAAGGTCTTAACAGCTTCACCGGACTACTAAGGCGAGCGTTTAAGGCACTCAGCCGATTTTATATTGGCAACCAGCTCAAGGGTGCACGGCACACCTCGGCTTGGCTGTTGCCCGTTGCATGCAAAAATCGCGACCTAACTTAGCTAACCTATCTAACTATTCATATATGTTTGAGTTGTTGAAACGTATATGTGTACCAAGCATATCCGCCTCAACAACTCTTCCATATATTTTTGTCGAAAATTTGGAGAGTTTTTCAGTTCGATAAGGGAAAAAATTTAACAAAAATAACCCTTCCACCAAGATGTGTAGCGTGTAAGCGTGCACGTGTGTGGAGGTGATCGTGTAGTGTTGTAGCAGTGATGTATGGGTGTGTCACCGTATCGCGCAAGCAACGCACTCAAGGGCTCCCTACCGAGGGATCGAACCTAGGCTTGAGCCGCTGCCGTGGGAGGCCTAATCGGATGTGCGGGAGTGAAATTAACCCCCAGACCGCGGCGGCGCGATCTGTGGTTACGCGGGCGTGGGCGTGAGCACGCTCTGTTACGAGGGACAGGCTGGAACTGATCGTTCGCTGACGTGATATCGTCGGGAGGGTCGGTGAAAATGTGTCGCGGACGTCTTTTATAACGCCCAGCGTTGGGCACGGGTTCGTAATTTGCGGCGGATACCACTAACGGACTGGGATGAATCGCGGCTCGCTCAAAATAGCTATTTGTAAGTGATTTTATATACGCCCAGATAGACGGCATCTCCAGGTCCCTGTGGAGATCCACCTTCCGGACGAACCAAGGAGCACCGGTGATTTTACGCAGAGCACGGGTCTGCAAAACCTGAAGCGTATCTAGATTCTTCGCGTGGGCGAAAACCGGACAACTATACGTCATTACTGGACGAATACATACTTTATATATTGTGAGCTTATGTCTGAGGGACAGTTTGCTCTTCTG